>CAXARO010000589.1:0-13414 GCA_963971305.1 Arcuatula senhousia | reverse complement strand
AATTTCGCATGCAAAGAAGTCTGATTTTTTGACTATTTTTTGAAACACAAGATTTTACATTCTGGTACAGATTTTTGATAATTTTAAAGCATTTACCATTTATGTTATTTTGCAGTAACTTTTGCCATAGACCCACCCTCGAAACTGTGTCGAATGCCCGACTAAAATCAACAAAAGTGCAAAAAAGCTTCTTCTTTCTTGAAATATAAAAATTTATAAGACTATGAAGTATAAATATGTTATCAATAGTTGAATGTGACTTCCTAAATCCAGACTGTACTTGTGTTATCAAACCAACTTCATCTGACAATTCAGTTAATCTTTTATTGATAATACCAGTGAAAACCTTCCCAAAACAACTCATAAGAGTGATAGGTCTGTAGTTTTTAGGGTCTTCGGTTGATCCATTGTTCTTAAATATAGGAGTTATAACACCAACTGACCAACTCTCGGGTATAATACCAGTATCAAAAATATAATTAAAAAGTTTTACATATATTTCAATCATAATATCACATGTATTTTTAAGGTACTCATTGTATACATTATCAAGCCCACATGCTTTATCATTACGCAGGTTCATAATAACATCTCTAATTTCAGACTGAGATATAGGAGCGTTCAAAATTTCATGTTCTTGGTCTTCGATCAAATCATAATTTAACTCATCAACTTCCTCGTCGGTTTCATTTACATTTCTGAAATAGTCGTACAGATCAGAAAGCGATACATCGACCGACTGTTTTTTCTTTTCTGAAATACGATTAAGAATACCCCAAAAATTTTTTTGGGCTCCGAAGAGTTAGCAGTGCGTATCTCGTTCAAAACTGTGTTTTGATACTTTTCAAAACTTTTGTTTAATGTCTTTTCGTATTACTCGAATCAAGGAACCTTATCTATTCATATAAGAGTAATACTATTGTGCTGGGGTGAAAATCACAACTTATCAATGCGCGAATATAGTCTCGAAGACGCGTTCAATTCTGTGTTTGACAGAATGAAAAAATGTATCCTATGATGTGAAAATAAGAAGTAAACATGTTTTATTAGTGTTTTTAATATATAACTGCACACATATGTATGCTATTCGAATGTGTATTGCCCGAAATATTCATACGCGTCCTCCTCGTGTGGCTGTTGACAAAGTTTATTTATAGATTTATGTTCAATCAATAATTATTAATATGATAGCATATTGTATTAATAGATGTATTCAGAAATATATTATTCTTTTTTAGATGTTTTGATTTTTTTATTAGTAATTTATGTTACATTGACCTAGGACCATGTCCGTATTTGCAGGAACAGTTTAATTTAAAGTTGCTGACCAGTATTTGTAAACAAGAATTTAAACGAACAGCTTTACATACATTCCTTAGCAGATAGACTTATAAGAAGACCTGTGACATTGTTTTGTTGTTCTTGTAGAAATATAAAATCAAGTCTCGATAAACAAGTATACTAGTATAAAATAAAATAAGGAGACGAGCATATGATTTTGAGAGGGGGCCTGGCCGTTTTTGTAAGTTTATGGACCGTTTATTCATATTTATTATGCTGGCCTAGAAAAAGTTGAAAACGAATAATCTGACCTCTGTTTGCAAGAAAATAAATAATCTTTCCTAAGATTCTTGCTCAATTAAGTATATTATTTGCGAAAAAATAAATACACTGACCCGAAAAAATTACCGGAAAATAAATAATATGTCTTGACAAAAACTTCATCCCTTTGTTTCAGAACCAAGTGGTCGTCCCCTTAATGGTGAAAAACACATAAAACATTTGTTTGTTTGTTCGTTCTTAGCACAAATGCAGCATAAAGAATTTTGGGTTTGTTAATAGGAAGCAAAGAGGCACCAATGAGGCATTCTGAAGCCAATGTCCAAAAGATCGAAAGCAAAAACAGGTCAACACAAAACGGAACAAGCACGAACAAACAAGAGACACAAAAACACATAGATATCAACGGACAACGCGAACTCAAGTCGTAACGATAGTGAACTCAGGTGCTCCGGAAGAGTAAGCAGTTCCTGCCTGTTGCAACACACCCGTCGAGTTACCAATGATAAACACAGAATGTCAAATCCATTATAGGAGAAAGAAACAAAAATCTATGACAAACAAACATCTACACTCATCTTCGAGACAGAAACTCTATATCTCTCAATGAGCTGATGATGTCTTCCATAGACTGAACTTCTTAAGTGATGACAACAATCGAGGAACAACATAACCCTGTGTTAACAATTTTTGTGTTAAGAGTACTGCTCTGTCAAGTAAATCAATGTATACCTTGCAAGCTCTGGAGTAACGAATCAATTGTGATACGTAAACTCCATAAGCTGGAGCGGACGGAATGTTGCCACACAAGAAAGGAAAGTTGACAATTGGAAAGTTAAAATCATCACGTTTGTCATAGAGTTTTGTTAAAAGTTCGCCCTGGGTGTGTATTTCGAGATGTAGATCTAAATAAGAGGCAGGATATTTTTTAAAAATAAGAAAAAATAAAACCTTCAAAGAATAAAAAGTTTCGCCGAGCGCAGCATGATACGAGCGCAACATACCGAACCCTGTACGTTTTCAGTCCAATATTGATACATGCAGCCTATGGTGGATTAAACAATGTTTTTGACACATGCTTTCTTTGGAAGACTTTCCACTCGATCACATTTATAAAGGAATCCAATAAATTTTATTTTAAAAGCAAACATAAAACCTGCTACTTGAAAAAGAATAAACTAACCATAAAAATATTTCAATATCGGGCCAGAAAATAAGGCCCCTCTCGGTCCCTAATTATATATTTACATAAATGGGTATAAGGGGGTGGGAAAAAATCCTTAAATTTGAATCCACTATTTGACAAGAATAAGCTTACAAAAAATCAAAATCGGACAAGAAATAAGAAATAATTTAAAAAGGAAAAAGTTTACATTTTGGCCCATAATTACATAACGGGGAATAGGGGGTTGCAAAATTTTTTACCTCACTTTTGAATCCACTACTTGACAAAAAAAAATTCAAAATGGGTCTAGAAATAAAAGATTAGATTTTGGCCCCAAATTAAGGGGAAATATAAGGGGTCACAAAAATTAATCTGCTTTCTTTCCTTGTAATGCACATGGTCGATATCCTCGGTGCTGGATTTGGCTTCCTTGTTCGAACGTTTTGGTTTTGAGTACTTTTCGTTTTCAATAGTTTTGGTTTTTTTGATCTTCCAACGTTTTGATTCAAATGCTACTGATGAGAGGTTACTCCTTGAAATATCAAAATAAAGCATATCCAAATTAACCGTTTATACCCGTTTTGGTATTTGTATCCATTATTTTATGCCAAGAAACACTTTTGTCAAATTACATAGTTATATGACGACTATAGGACTAAAGATGTTGACAGAAACAAATAAAAAAATAATGTTGTCCCTTTTGGCCCCAAATTTAAAAAACGAACAAGAGGCTCCCATTAGCCTGAATCGCTCACCTGCACAGTGATGTTAATGACGTTAGTCCCGCCAAAAGTTAAAAAAAGTTTCAAAGAGTTGTCTCCCTTATTGCCACGAATTCTCGAAAAAATAAAATGCCTGTACCATATAGATTCGATAAAATATTTGTAATTTTAATATTTTATGTAGTCTGACATAATTATTGACAGTTATCCGAACCATTATATTTTATTAATATTACTCAATAGTTATAAAAACCCGAATAGAAGAATTTTCTATTGGAAATTAAGTCCCGTCCCTTTTACCTTATTTGGCAAATCAGACGAAATTTGATACCTAATTTCTCAAATCGGTTTTAGCACCCCGAAGATCGACATCGATTGTTTTAGAATTTCACCACATGATAGATAATAAAATATAGTATTTGAGAATTGCTGCTCATTCTTTTGTACTTTTGAAAATTATAACAAAAAATTGATATCAAGATGAAAAACGCAGTTTTTCTCATTCTGATTTACCCTTTTCGTCCGAAAATTAAAATTATTCCTAATATAATCAACAATGAGCACCTAAATCCAAATAAATTGATCAAAAACGAACCAAAATAAATGATTTTTAATCAATTCGATGGTGCTTATCGGGGTGCTAAACTTCAATTTCCAAATCCGAGAAAAGTCATGTTGCCGACAAAATGGTTGCCATGGATACTTATTTATGATACTATATCAGCAGTATTTTAACGCATTTGCGTATTTTCTAAATACATATCAAATTTCTGTTCATTTCAATTTAAAATAACTTTATAATTGATTTTTAAATTTTTATGTTTGAAATGGCCGGGAAACGGACGATTTTCCGGAAAAGTGCATTAACCAACCTGCGTGGTCTTGTGTTGACCCTATAAAGACTTTTGTAGAGCTGAATGTTTAGCAAGTAACAGCTTTTCTCTATAGACTTGCAATGGTTTTTAATCTATAAGCGAAAAATCATATTTTCACTGTTATGGGGATGTAACACCTATCAGATGCTCCAAAAATGAATATTGTTCTATCTGTTTATTAAGACTTTATTGAACCAAATTATTTTCTATTCATAATCATTGTATATCATTGGTTAACACTACTTGATGGCTTTATACTTTTCTATATTACATGCATCAAGGTAAATAATAAAACAATTAAATTCAAATATTTTATAAACATTTTTTACAAATAATTTATCTTATTCAGCTTTCATATATGTTACTAGAGTAATTAAATGAAAAAAGAGAAATTAATTTATTTGAAAAAACACCCATTTTAATAAAATTTGATATTTTAAGGGGAAATAACTGCATTCCTAATTTCAAGTCTATTGAGATTTTTTTTTTATTTGTTAAAATCAATGTCTTATTCTGCCCCCTGGGGTGTCCAATTATACATTGCTAGTCTTGACCCTATGGAAAGATTTGTAGAGGTTATTGAGCTGGACATTTAAGCAAGCAACAGCTTTTCTCTATCTGCAATAATTTTCATTCTGTAGGCCAAGATGAGTTAACGTTTTCAATGTTATAAGGAAATAGTGTGAAAATGGTCAATTTTGACGTTCTAAGGGCAATAACTGCTAGAAGCAATGATCTGACAACGCTGACCCAATTACAAACTTTGTAGATCTTGATGTGCTTAACAATATGCAATTTACATGTTTTAAATATCTTATATAGCATAATAAGCGCAAAATTCACAAAAAATTCAGAAAAAGGGCCATAACTCCTACATGGGTTTTTTAATCTTTTTAAAAATTTGAAGGTAGGTAGATCTTGCGATGCTGATCACTTTTGTTCTCCATAAAAATATTGATATCTGTGACTGTTTTTGAGTTATTTGCAAAAAACTGCAACATATCCCTATGTTCTATTTTTAGCCATGGTGGCCATATTGTTCGACAAATCAAAAATCCCTACATCAATTCTATGCACCTAATGCTAATGAACATTTGTACCAAGTTTGGTTCCAATCGCACTTAAGGTGTCAGAAGAGTTAACGTAAGGAAATAGTGTGAAAAAAGTCAATTTTGGCGTTCTAAGGGCAATAACTGCTAGAGCAATGATCTGACAACGCTGACAAAATTTGTAGATCTTGATGTGCTAAACAATATGCAATTAACATTTCTTAAATATCTTATATAGTTTTAAAGATATATAGCATAATAAGTGCAAAATTCATAAAAAATTCATAAGGGCCATAACTCCTAACTCCAACGATCTTCTTGAAATTTTCAGCGCTGGTAGATCTTGAGGGTCTGATCAATTTTTCCCTATGCCAGAATTTTGATATCTGTAGCCGTTTTTGAGTTATTTGCAAAAAACTGCAATTTACCCCTATGTTATATTTTTAGCCATGGCGGCCATGTTTTTTGTCGAATAAAAAATCCCCACATCAGTTTTGTGGAGGATACCCTAAACTACCACCAGACCAAATTGGGTTTGAATCCGTGCAGCCGTTTCAGAGGAGAAGAAGTTTGAAGAAAAGTTAACGACGACGGACGACGACGACGGACGACGACGGACGCCAAGTGATGGCAATAGTTACCTGGACCTTGGTCCAGGTGAGCTAAAAATAGGTAAATCCCCCAAATCAATCCCATCCATCATTAAATAGTGAGGAAGAGCACCGTCAAATTTTAAATAGAAAATAATGAGATGTGGAATAATTAAGTGTACGCGACACAACCTACACGATAAGCGGAAATTTAGCAGCCACAATGAAAAACAACCAGCAGCCTTCAACAAAGCCCGCGGGCGCTGCTTGCTGTTTTGCGCTTGGCCCATAAAATTTCAAGCAATCAGATAACCAGAACTTATGTTATCATGCATGGGAACAAGCTTAAAAGTATCATTTCTGACCCCTTTTGAGCCCTTAATTTCTGCATACATCGAGAAATATTTTGCTCATATGAACCATTTACATGAAATAATCAATCGAGTAATCACTGGATATGGGTTAACCCATATCCTTTCTTGTTATATTCGCGACTAGCGTCAGATAAACACTTATTATTAGCTGCAGTCTTAAACTTGTTATACGTTTTTCTAGCTTTATGAAAGGCATGATCCCTCTTCTGTCTACATTCACTATCAAACCATTTGTCATATACCGGTTTTTTATCATCTCTCCTAACCTTGCTAACTACTGTACCAAAGGACGATTTACCGGCGCTATCAAATAATTCACATATACGACTAACGACATCGTTCACGTTTTCAGAGTCTGTTTCCACTCGTTCACGCTCTGTGTCAACAAGTTCATTGACCATGAAGCTGATCTCATCAAGTCGATAATCTTGAGCGATTTGTTGTATATACGCGTCACGTTTACTTATCAGTATCGATATTTAAAGCACAGTTATCCTTCTTTCGCTCCTGTATTTCATTAATTAAATTCCAATATTCTTTAGGATTATTTACCTTTAAGTCATCTAATTTATTTATCAGTGACTCTTTGTATTTTTTTCGCTTAAATTTTCTGTTTTTATTATAGTTCCTGTAAAGTTTAAAGTATCTACCCCTTATAAATGGATCCTTAGGACAACTGGCAAAGAGTTTATTCTGCTGAAATGAGACTTTGTCTCATATTAAAAAGATCATGGTCAAACCATTTTTTATTTTTTTCCCTCTTTTTATTAGAAGGTTTACTTAAAGACAATTTAGCCGTTGAAATTAAGATTTCATTTAGGTCATCAGCCAGTTTATTTATACTATCTGGTGATTCTTTCACATCCTGTTCAATATATTTACCTATTTTCTTTTGAAACTCATCTGATGCAAGAATATACTGAAATTTTAGAGCTGACTTCTCATTCCATCTATAGTTTAATGGTGCTTTATGAATTTTAGTTTGTGATTTTTCTTTTATTTGAAATTTGGCTAATATTGACCATGATATCTTGCAATGACAGTCTGAAAAAGTTGATAAAAAATCAGAAACCTCAAAGTATAAAATTTGGTTAAAGAAATTTTCATTTGTAATAAGGTAATCAACGGTGCTTTGACCATGTGTATTAAAACAAGTGTATTTCCCAAATAAATCACAAATACATCTACCATTGACAAATCTCAACTGATTACCAATACAAATATCTAACAGTTCTTTACCTCTCTCATCTAAAGTTAAATCTAAGGTTCTTCTATCCCCTAAACTAAAATCTGGTTGGTATGAATCTGACAAAGGAAGATACAAGGAGTTATCACCAACAATAGTATCGGCTTCGTTAGATGTGCGTGCATTAAGATCACCACATAGTAAGATATCCCCCTTCTGTTTATACATTATAATATCTTTCTCTATAGTTTGTAAAATATCACATTCATGTTTTATATAGTATGATGAATTTGCAGGGGGTATATATGCTGCACATAAATAGATATCTTTCTGTAGATTAAAAAAATCTTTTTCAAATTTAATCCATTGATAGTCATTAGATTTTGTGGGCAATATCTTAATATAATTTTTAATTGAATTTTTTCTAAAAATACCCAGACCACCATAGTATCTTCCATTTGTCGATATTGGTCTACATACAGGAAAGTAAGTGAATCCTTCTACAAACAAATTTTCATTATTACCAACATGAGTTTCACCTAAAATAACAATATCAAAATTCTCAATTTCTTTTAAAAAGATATCATCACTAAGTTTATTTACATTATGTGATTTTACTCCTCCTAAGTTCCAATAACACATTCTCAAACATGTTTCGTAATCCCTTTTCCTATTCATTATCAATAATTATAAACTCTCTGATTTGGAATAAAAGGAAATTTTCTGACTAGAAATCGAACTAAGAAAACTTTTATCTAAAAAAGAAATCAAAAAGATTTGGGTTAAGAAATAAGTTATTCCTTTAAACTTGACTCTTGCTTTACTTTCACAAAAAAAAAATAAAAACAAAAAACAAAAAAACAGCAGAAAACAAGAAGTATAAAGTTCTATTAATTACTGCTCAATATTACTTCTTTGTTTGTTTGCGTTCTAACTTATTCGAACCACCTCTACTAATCTGAACTTGAATCAAAATTAACAGAATTAAAAATAGAAATTTACACTTATTTTCAGAACTAGTAATGTTACAATACAATTAGTATCTGCCCCTCCTGGCAGCGTAACTATTTCTACCAATTCCTCTATAACCTTTAAAGCGGTTTGGAGTGCTGGCTCTATATTGTGGCTTAAGTCCTAACTGCATTGTTTTCAGCGCATATTTGATGTTTGAGGCCAACATTGAACATCCTCTTTGGTTTAAGTGAATATTATCCTGTTCCTTTAGGTACTGAACCATGCCACATGTTTGAATTCTCTGAGACATATACATTCATGTTGTCTAAGTATTTGCTTTTAACGAGTGCATCTAATATTTCACAGTTTACTCTATGCGCCTTATTGTCCAATCTTGGTGTTGTTAGAGAGACTATGAACTTTACTTTGTCCCATTTTCTTTTAGCTGTTGTGATCACTATATCGAGCTTCTTCAGACACTCATTCGGTTCAATTGATTTTATGTCATTGGTCAAGGAATGTAATATGACCAATCCCGGCGTCCCGGAAAAGGTCTTCCCGACCCTCTTACATTTACAATGCATTGTTACTCATGTGCTTTATCCAATAAACTGATTGATTGATTGATTGATTGATTGATTGATTGATTGATTGATTGATTGATTGAAAAAACTCGAAATGTCTTTGAAAACGTCCAAGCACTGAAATGTAACAATTCATCCACTTAATCGCATACATAAGAAAATAATTACCGAATTAAAAGTGTAGTTTATTTGAATCAGACTATAGTTCATAAAACCCAACTCTAAGAATAATGACCAATGGAAACGATCGACAGATTCCATATTTTGATCGGACCAATCAAATTGGAGCCCGCCAAACAATAGGACGCGTCTCTCAAAGAAGAAAGGAAGAAAAGGTAAACAAACAAATATATTTTTATATTTTTGTCTTATATAAGTTAATGATATATGTATTTCGAAATTAATTATCATTTTTTCGATAATAGTTAAGATAATATTATCCAAGTTGACATCTGAATCACCGATTGAATGAAAAAATGTAGCGAAAAGGCTATCTTTTTTGCAGACTTGATTTTGAAATAGATTGATAAAAGTAAAAACCCTCTTGTCCTTGTGAAGTTATTTGGGTTAAATAAAGATACTAAGCAGGTGATAGGTGCAGACCTTTATAAAAGTGCACAAGTTCAACAAACATTTTCCTTCTTCATATTTTCCCTAGTAGAAAGAGTTGTGTCAGTGGCCTACTCGAAATAATATTTGCACAAGATACATGTACCAAAGTGTTTGCTTATATTGAAAAGAATTATTAAACACAAAATATAACCACAGGAAAGATTGAAGAAAACTAAGCTTAGATGAAAGGTTTTAGGTAGAGATTGCATGTTGTGCTACCAATTTTCCCACTTTTCAAGTCATCTCAATATGCAAATTTTGTTAGAAATATTGAAATGCCATCATGGTCATAGGAAAAAAATTGGTTTAGTTTCATTTATCAAAATTAAATCAAAACAGCATATATTATTTAACAAATATATCAACTATTAAAATATATTTTTTATAGATAAACAAGGGAGATGATTAACATGAAAACTGACTTTAAAATAACAAAAGTTTGTTATGTTAAAATTAATTAACTGGTGACCGACCCTTTGTTTTTAATATTTTATTTAAATAACCCTTTCACGATAATCTGTGCCATATTGGATAGGGGGCTAATTTTGAAAGGAGGTGAGAAATGGGGAAACTACATGTGTGTTGCTAAGCAAGAAAGGTGTTTTGATGACATTTCCCTGTGTTTTCGCCCCTCTACAATATTTATGGCTCCAATAACCGTGAAAAAAGCCTATTGTAGTTCTTTAACTTAAACATGAAAAAGGGTCACAGCAGCGGTGATATATGAACCGAAAAAAAACAGGATATGGTATTCTAGGCTATAGATACTACATTTGTAGTATAATGTAAAAATTTATGCAGGAGACTGTACATGTAGAACTAGAAGAAAAAGTGATGGACAGATACACGTACAAATATAACTCACTTCAAAGAAAGGCATGTACATGTAGAACTAGAAGAAAAAAGTGATGGACAGATACACGTACAAATATAACTCACTTCAAAGAAAGGCATGTATATGTAGAACTAGAAGAAAAAAGTGATGGACAGATACACGTACAAATATAACTCACTTCAAAGAAAGGCTTGGCAAATAAGTTATCTATGAGCCCTTTTATTAGATTTAGTGGTTTCTTGAGTCCTTTACTGCATGCAAATTGCATCTAAAATGCAAGCTAATAAGGTTTCCAGAAAAGAAAATGGTCAGAAGAAATAACAGTTTTTCTTTTCCCAATTTGTATTTAACGTTGTGAATTTGGAAATTTGGTAAGTGAATGTCTAACAAATTTTGCCAACTTATCCTGCTCTTAATGTTACTTGTTAAATACATTTGCATTTTTTTTTGGTTTTCAGGTGTTTTTGGAAAGACTTACAGGATGGCATCACCAAGGAAGGTACATATAACTTATTTTAAAAAGAGTTATAAATTATTAAAGTTATTTTCAATTCATAATTTTTATAACAGATGACCAATCTTTTTTTCTCTTCTACATGCATGTAAATGTGTCATGTTTATAATTCTATAATGTACATGTATTGTGCACTGTAATTTAAATGATATACATTATTTTGAATCTCAAATAGCCCCTACAAATTAAAGGTGAAACTGAAAATGAAAGTTTTACAAAACCTGTCTATCAAAATAAAAAAGTAAATTCTTACACATGTTTTGAACAGAACATTGTGCTTTTATGTGCTACTTATTGAAAGGTCATTAGCCTAAATTTATTTATTATATAAATTTTAAATATCACATGATAAAGGTGTACCTGTATTTAGTTTTAAGATATTGTACATTGATCTAGTGGAGTGTGTATGATGAACTGTTTGTTTAATGTATTTTAATATGGATAATGAATTGAAACAACAATACCATATAGATTTAATTGTTGCTTAATAAGGTACAATTACATTTTATAAGTAGTTTATAGTTTATTTCTTAAAAGATATTGTTTTGTACAGTTTTATCTTTTTCAACAACAATTACTGTCATTAAATAGCAAAGTACAGAGAATCTTCCTTAAATTGAATCTCAAGGCCTGTTCATACATACATGTAGATTGCAGTCTTCAAAATTAGGCCTTACTTACTAGAAATATCCTGGTAAAAATTGGTTTTGCCAGTAAAATTTTGCATTAATTTATATAAAACATAGAGGAAAAAATGAGCAAATTTGATGAAAATAGGCGTTTGGTCCAACAAACTCCACTTCCTAATTTCTTTAACTGGATCGCAGAAAAATGTTTAATTAACTTGAAATAACCATTTTTCAGACAAGATCAAAGTCCCCTGCCAGGAAAAGGTCAACAAGTCGTTCATCAAGGAGTACAAGATCAAAAAGTCGTAGTAGAAGTCGTAGTAGGGGAAGGACAGTAAAAACAGTAAGAAAATCAGTAACCCCTGAGAGAAAATCCCCACCCAAATCAACAAAGAAGCCTGCAACTCCAGGTGCTGGAAAAGTCAGAAGAGAAGAAAGGGCCGTAACCCCAACCAGAAGATCAAGAAGATTGGAAAACTTGGTAAGCTGGTATTAAAGTAGTAAAATAACTTTTTTTTTACATATAAGCTTTACAACCAAAACATGATATATATGTTGACAAATTACAAATAAGGAAAGACACATGCAAACATTTTAGTAAAGTAGTCAAAAGTTTTGAAAGGTTTTGTGAATTGGCAGATATTTAGATTTTATAAAATGTTATAATGACAACAGAGAAGTCAACCATTTTGACATGAAAAGAACTGCAAAATCAATGCATTTTTATGTAACTATTACATTTACATGTATATTAATGATTTTGTCTTGACTCTTTTTAAAACAACACTGATGTTTATTTTGCTGCATTTATCATTATGTACATGTTCATGTATAGATACAAATGTATATAAAATCGAAATAATGATCAATCATTTATTGAATGAGTACGTACTGTCTTTACATTTCAATATTTTACTTTACGTAAACCTTATTTCATATGGATGATCACTAGGTAATTAATTATACCCCCGCTTCGAAGAAGAGGGGGGTATACTGTTTTACCCTTGTCCGTTCGTCCGTCCGTCCGTCCGTCCGTCCGTAACAAAACTTCCGTCGCAGTTTTCTAAGCAACTACATGAGATAGAGTTTTGATATTTTGTATATAGCTTTATCCTATAGTACCATATGGTGTATACCGATTTTATGCTCCTAGGTAGTTTACTTCCTGTTTACGGAATACTTAGGTTTTTACACATAATGGACA
Source organism: Arcuatula senhousia (assembly GCA_963971305.1). Taxonomy (NCBI): domain Eukaryota; kingdom Metazoa; phylum Mollusca; class Bivalvia; order Mytilida; family Mytilidae; genus Arcuatula; species Arcuatula senhousia. Next base: position 561 of record CAXARO010000589.1, on the reverse strand, counting down.
TAAATGCAAAATTTCCGTCACATTTTCCCAAGCAACTACATGAGATAGAGGTCTGATATTTTGTATATAGCTTTATCCTATAGTACCATATGGTGTATACCGATTTTATGCTCCTAGGTAATCTACTTCCTGTTTACCGAATACTTAGGTTTTACATATAATGGACATAAATGCAAAATTTCCGTCACATTTTCCCAAGCAACTACATGAGATAGAGGTCTGATATTTTGTATACAGCTTTATCATATAGGACCATATGGTGTATACTGATTTTATGGTCGTAGGTGGACTACTTCCTGTTTACGGAATACTTAGGTTTTTACACATAATGGACATAAATGCAAAATTTCCGTCTTATTTTCCCAAGCAACTACATGAGATAGAGGTCTGATATTTTGTATATAGCTTTATCCTATAGTTCCATATGGTGATTAGTGATTTTATGTTCCTAGGTCAACTACTTCCTGTCTGCAGAGTATTCAAGCTTGTATGCATGGCTTAGTTTGGGGAGCGGGGGTATCACTAGTGAGCATTAGCTCACAGATTTACTTGTTTTCCCAG
>CAXARO010000588.1:0-11413 GCA_963971305.1 Arcuatula senhousia | reverse complement strand
TTAAATTTGGTTTGATGTACTCTCTGTCTAATTCAGGTGTTGTGTAAAGGACAAGTTCACCTGTTCTACTGTTCCCATTTGAAGCACAAAACCGTAGTTTTGAATGGAGAAAGTCTTTAAACCAATTTTGTTTACTTTGCTCCATTGTGACAACACTTTTAATCAAACATTTCTTCATAATTTTATCTTTTATTTTTTCAGCATCTTCTTTTTTTAATGCACAAACCATCAAGGCTGCGTCACTCATGAGTGTATCAACCCCCCATGACACACTCTTTTTTTCAATTTCTATTTTTTTGTCAATATACTTTTTTACTGGTTCTTTAGTAAAAAACTCTGCTGCAGTTGAATCTATAACCTGAGAAACACTTTTTACTTTTTTAAGCTCTTTCTGCATAGCTCTCTTTATACCTTCCACTGTATTTTCATCTGGCCCATCTATAAAAATAGTTCCTCCATCAAATTTTATGGTGGCTTTGCTGTTTCCCAAATTGCAGCTTGTTTTGTAGTCTGTCTTTTGAAAACATTGTACTTGTTGGATTGAGCCAGTTACGGAATCTCTAACTATTTTCTGACCTGCTCTTCTTGCACCCGGATTTGCCATTTTCCTGAAATAAAAAGTGAATCTGTGACTCTGACATTAAGATAACTATCAATACCCTGATCCCAAAATAACATCATAAAAGTTATAATCTGTACAAATTCAATTGTACAAGTAATAACTTGTACAGGTTTTTTTTATATAAAAAATAATAACTTGTACAAAGACGTAAAATATTCTATCATATTCATGATATCTAAGAAGGTAATTGTTTGTTTGACTCGGAGTGAGGACTGAGGACAAAGGAGTTGAACATGACAAGTGTAACTTTTGGTAAAAAAGTTTTCATTTATGATGTCAGCAGTGAATTCTGCCATTGTAGCAAATCTTAACATATGATGAACATATGTTTAACATGTGTTCAAAAACATATGTTTAATATATGTTCAAAAACATATGTTAACCTTATGTTTGTTGCCCATATGATAATCAAATGTTTTCAAACATATGTTAAACATAGGTTCGTCATATGTAAAAGATATGGTAACAAACATCTTAAAATTCAAAATGTGAGCCTCATTTAAAATATTTTTTCTTCATTTTTTCTAAAACATATGTTTGTCATATGAAAACATTAAACATATGATGAACATATGTTTATCATATGGGAACCAATCATAAGGTTATTAACACAAACTACTTGCAGGAACTGTGTACTCTTCCAGAGCACCTGAGTTCGCTCTTGTTTCGACTGGAGTTTGCGTTGTTGATTGATATTCAGTTATTTTGTGTTTCCATGTTCCACATGTTGTCTGTTTTTGTCCTGTTCTTGTTGGTGTTTACTGTTTTTGTCTCTGCCCTTTCAGACTTTTGACATTGGGATATAGTTTTCATACATTTAATTAAATTTGGTACTTAAAATGTTTGCTTTAATCAGAGGGATTTATGTGTAGAAAATGAGATGCTTGTGCCTTATATATGTTCATAAATTTTCAAGCAAATGTAAATAAAGTACTTTATGTTTATATAATAAATACATGTAATTTTTGTAGGGCAGCCAGTTGGTAACACAACATTGAATTTTGTTGGTGTATTTTGTCAGTAGAAAAGAAGAAAATTATAAAAATAGACAGACATTGAACTTAGTATATTGGAAGGAGAATTAATGGGGCCCCGCATTGAAGATGCGGACGCCCTATAGTTTTCACTTTGTCCATCCGTCTTTCTGTCCGTCTGTCAACAATTCTTGTGAACACTAAAACTCAAAAACAATTAAAACCACAGTTCTGAAATTTTGTACAGCTACTTAATAGCATGCCATAATTTGCATATTAAAATTTAATGCAAAAATGTAAAATATTTTTGGAAAAAAACTTCATTTTTTATCGAAAATCACTGATTTTGAGAAATGGACTTTGTGAACACTAAAAACCTGTAAACAATACAGGTCTGAAACTTTGTACAGCTGCTAAGTAGCATGTCATGATTTGCATATTAAAATTTTGTGCAAATCTGATTAATATTTTTGTAAAAACTTCATTTTTTATCAAAAATCACAGATTTTGAGAATTGGACTTTGTGAACATTAAAACTCAAAAAACTATTAACACCACAGTTCTGAAATTTTGTACAGCTACTTAATAGCATGTCATGATTTGCATATTAAAAGTTCATGCAAAAATGTAAAATATTTTTGGAAAAAACTTCATTTTTTATCGAAAATCACAGATTTTGAGAAATGGACTTTGTGAACACTAAAACTCAAAAACTGTTAACAATACAGTTCTGAAACTTTTGTACAGCTGCTAAGTAGCATGTCATGATTTGCATATTAAAATTTCGTGCAAATCTGTTCAATAATTTTGAAAAAAACTTCATTTTTTATCGAAAATCACAGATTTTGAGAATTGGAATTTTTGAACAATAACAATAACAGCTCTGAAGTTTCATACACATTCCATGGAACATGCCTTAGTGGTTATAATCAAAGTTCGTATGATTTTGAAAACACTTATATTTTTTGCCGCAGGGCCCTTTCTGACTTTGTCAGTATTCTAGTTAGAAAGACAATGTTTAAGATTAATTTAAACAATCTGTTGATATGTTATTTATATGCAAATAAATGCAAATTTGAGAAATTGAACTGATTTTATAACCCAACTTAACACATGCATGACATGCACCTTAGAAAAAGGTTCTACATTTTTTGTTAACAAACACATTTTGCAAAAGTGATCACATTATACCATAGACCCGTTTATAAGAATTAATGATTCTATGATTGTCCATGTGCATTAAAAATCATTTTTGTATGAATGTGGCTTTTGATTTTTTATTGCCTGTCTAAAATTTGGTCTGGACATACAAGTATAGTACAATTATCACACTTTTAATGGAGTTTTTAGTTGAAGTATAAGACACTTAACAAGTCTTGGTTTGGGGGAGAGGGTAATTAAAGCAGGGTTCACTAATAAATGTTTGATGCCATTCTATGATTCTATGATCTGTTAGGATCCAGTTCTTTTTGTTTTGGGCTCCTTCATGGCAGCATAGATGGATGCTCCATGGACATACATGTATTCCATATCTTTCATTTTAATTTCCCACCATTAAAAGTAAAGGACATATAGTTTTCTGTCTGTCAATTTGTCCACTGGATATATATTCATGAAATCTTTAACATTTATCTGGTACTAATCATTTCAATTAATTTTTTTTAGCAAAAAATATTTTATTCCAAAAAATATGCACCAAACACTGTGACACAGATTTCTTGTTTGTTAAACAATTTGAAATTTACTATTGGGAAACTTGATTATAAATTGAAAGAGATTTTGAGAGTCTATTTCAGAAGACAAATTACTGTTTTCCTATTAGCTACATGAAGTGTGCACTTGATAGTAATCCCATATTTCTGTGTCTTAATGCCTTGTATAGCTGTCAGTTGGATTGAGCTTTGTAAAATGCTCAAACATGTAAAATCATTGTTCAGGGTAAAAATCCCTTTATTTTCATTAATTGGTATTTAGATATTTTGCTATATTATAAGCCTAATCCCATAGCACTGTAAGATATGTACTAGTATCTAGATTTTTTGTCACTGTGGTTTAAGATACAATGCAGACATTAATCTAAATTTTACCACTGATGTTTGCTAACATATCTGTTTTATAGTCATGCAGTTTCATTTCAGATGTCATATTTACATGTATTAAAGTAGAAGGACATATATTTGTTGGGTCTGCTTGTCTCTGTCCAAAATCAGGTTACCTTGGGGTTGAAATACAGGGAGTATAAAATCATCTAATTTTATACACACAAGTATATGCATCAGGATACAAGGAACAAACAGGAATCCCATATAAGAATATACCTGTATCATCAATTTCACAGTGGATGGCACTTGGGAAAAAAGATGTTATACCTGGGTTTACTCACAGGTTAAAGGTACTTTTTTCCTGAATGAAGAATAGATGATGTCATCAAAGTGAAACTCAGAAATACTTATGTATGAAATTATCAGCAAAAGTTAAAAGGAAAAAGTGTATGAGTTCACTCTGGTTGCTAAAATGTCATGTTGCAAGGCAGGACATCATACCCTTTGGACATAGTTTCTTCTTTGGTTTTATTGTGAGGAATGAGTTTGCTCCATGTTGCATACAGGAAGAGGACAAGTTTCAACTAGTTAAAGGTGAAAAGTAAAGATATTTATAGTATTATAATGTTGAAACTTGATACAGAATGAGGTAGATTCAGTGAGTACCCCCTTCTCCCTTGTTGATTTCTAGTCTTAGAAGTACAAACTGACAAAGAAATTTAAACAGTGATAATGCGAATGAAATAGTTTATAAAGCCTATTGATTTGGTACTATATCAGTTGTGTCGACTGTCTTGGAGTTGTTGGTCGTTTTCATTCAAGAACCCCCCCCCCCTTTTTCACATTTTAAAATAGTTTGCAGGTCAGATAAAGGTTTGTATCAACAAACCATTAAATTCATCAATCACCTTAGTCAAATCGTAGGAGTAAGGATATTTAATGAAAATTAACATAAAAACAAATTTATTCTGAACAAGTGTATATTCCCGGTCGAAATCCTTATTAGGAGAGTAGCCTCCCTTCATGATTATTCTTGTTCCCTGTTGCGCTTGTCGTCAACGGCAATTTTTTTCTGACGACTATAGAGTTCTATGAAAATCGCTCGCCCGGGAGTTTCTTACAGCCAATTTAAACAAGGTAAAAACAAATGCTTTGCCTGGATATTTACGCATTAGACTTCAGGTGGCGATAAATAAATAGTGGTATAATTTTTCGTCAAAATCCATTCAAAGTGACAAAAAGTACATGTCATTCGTATAAAATCGATTATAAAATAAAGATTCCTAAATAAATCAATTATCGCCACCTGTAGTTAGATAAAGGGTAGTTTTGACAACACCTTGTTAAAATTTCTAGCATGAAGTCTGTAAGAAACTCCCGGGCAAAGTAAAAAACCGAAGGCATAACAATAGTTCTATTTTTAGATCACGTGACAAAAGGGGGGGTCCCTGCAAAGTGAAAGTAGCTTTATTAGATTCTCTAATCAAAGTAGTTAAGCAATGAAAAAATGCTATTTTTCACCTTTAAGGGGCGTAACTCCTATAAGGGGTCATCTGACAACTTTGATTTAACGAAGACTTTTGTAGAGCTTTTGATGCTGAAGCAGTAACGTGGCATCAGATTTCATCTCTCCCTTATACTTTTTGATTTACAAGCCAAAAACAGTAGTCTGACCCCCCTGGTCTATTTTTAGTAATGGCGGCCATGTTGTTTAGACGGTGGTCACCATTTGTGCAATCTTGGTAGAGGACATCCCATAGATGAAATGTGCAAAGTTTCAAAGCAATCCCTTCAGTCATTTTGGAGGAGAAGATTTTCAAAGAAAAGTTAACGACGATGACTAAGCAAGTGATGGCAATAGCTTACCTGGACCTTAGGACCAGGTGAGCTAAAAACCTACCAAAAAATATTCTATTCAAGAGAAAACTGCAGAAAAATATGCAGTGTCAAAAAAGAGGACAAGCTAATTATAAAATGTAAACACTTGCGTACCGGAAAATTGAGAAACGAAAAGAAACAAAACGAAAAGGAATGAAAACCAAATCTGAAAAGAAGGAAACGAAAATAGTAAAGTAAGCAACTGAAATCTGTAAAGCCCCAGTCACACTGTCACGTTTCGGCATGCCGTTTTACTATGTTTCTAAAACGTAGTAAAACGGCTATAAACGTAACGAAACGTACTGACACATAGTTGATACTGGGTTCATACGTAGAGATACCTGGATGATAAAGTGGGTGCCCCGTTTGAATCGTTTGCACAACACAAACGTGGTGAAACGTGGATAAAAAATAAACGAAGAAGATACGTAGTAGAACGTAATAAAACGTCGTTAAAAGGTGTTAAAACATAGCGGAATGCCAACCACCAGGTTTAACTATGTAGTCCTAGGTATTTACTACGTTTCACACGGTTTTATGAGGTTTTTGTAAGTTACATTACGTTTAATGTTACGTTTCGCTAGGTTTTTGCACGTTTTATCACGTTTTAGTAGGTATCATCACATTTTACTACGCTTACTCTTTCATTTCGCCTGTATTTGCACCCTTGTTTTGTACAAAATCGTCATTTAGATCACACTAAAAGAAAAAAATTCTATGAAATTGGTTAATAACGGGATGTTGCTGAACGAGCATACGCGTTAATAGAGGATTAGAAAAAGCGCGTTTAATTTAGGTGAGACATTGGTAGGAGATCCGAGTTCGGCATGTACAAAAATTTTTAGAGGAACTGGGACGTGAGGATATATTTTTCTCCAGAAACTTTTTGCAAGTTGACCCAGCAATGTTTCAGGAGAATGTCATTAGAATGACACCAGGGCTTAAGAAGAAAGACACATGGTTAAGAAAGGCACTACCAGTTGGCCTATCTCTTGTACTTGTCCTCATCGCAGCGGTTTGTATTTCTGTAACCAATTATTTATGGAATTTAATGACTGGATTAAATTTAATGGTGATTCTTTTCTCTTAGTAAAGGGGAATGAGGAGAACACTGAAATAGTCAGGACTACTTGTAACAAGTATTTTGTGAGCTAGTGCTCACTTGTGATATCCTGCTTCAAAACTTTATAGTATTCGGTTAACAAAAAGTAGATGACCGTGGAGTATAAAATAGCAATACACCCTATCATACCATATGATAAGATTGGAGGCGAAACATCAAACCTCTACGACATACAGTGTTAAAAATGTCTGAAACCAGTTTAGCTAGGAGCCTTAAATTATTAAGCACCATTTGGTACTACAGTATACAGTAAATGCAATATATCATTTAAAAGCAGTTGGGAAACTGTGGGGAATTTGTTTTCACAGACAGACGAACGGACGAACAATGGTAATACAATATACCATTAGTGATCATAAGTCTGGAGTGAAGATATAATAAATGTACTAAAATATGAATGAAATCACAATTTACTTTTCTCCTCAAATCAATCACTACCTCGATCTTCCTGGAGAATATTTATATTTTTTTGTACTTTTGAGAAAATTATGCGGTTTTCGTGGATAATTCATCACAGCCTAGTGTCACGTAGTTATTCGTAGTAAAACGTAGTACATACCTAGCAAAACTGCATTATTACGTACTAAAACGTACCGTATACCTTGTAAATCGTGACAAACCCTAGTTATACCTTACAAAACGTACTACATATGTAGCAAAGCGTAGTAAAACCTAACGAAACGGCTTGTTTTAAACCTGGCCATACCTAGTAAAAGGTGGGGAAACCTTGTAAAACGTAGCATAAACCTATAGTTAAATGTGGAGAACGAAAACTTTGACAATAAATTTCATTAAAACGTGACGTTTTAAAACGTAGTAAAATGGGGCAGTCAATACGTGACAGTGGGGCTTAAAGAAAGGCAACGAAATCGAGCAAAACATTTAAAACAAAGAAAACTGAATCGATTTTACCCAACACCAGTTGTTTTCTTAATTTACCAATTTTGTTTTCTTTTCATCTTGTTCAGTTTCATTTCGTTTCTCAGTTTACCAGTACAGGTGATGTGAATAACTGTTTACCAAAAGTAAATATCTATGCTGGACAATACTTAATCAACGCGAAGAATTAAGATAAGATAATCTCATATAATGCTGCAAAAATTTGAGTTTTTATGTTGGTAAAGGTAAGTTTTAGAAGGTATATTTCTAATATAGGTACTTTTGATTAAATGTTAAAAAATTGCAAAATTGATTATACAGAGATGCAGATAATTGTTTCATTCTGTCAGACATTGGGTCCTACAAGATAGTTAAATTTGCCGGACCTGAAAAAGTTTTGCCAGACCTTTCAACTTGTATAAATCTATCTTTTTGCAAAACTTTGCCAGACTGAGGTCCTGGACATGGTTTCACTTGCCGGACCTGCTGAAATTTTGCCCCATTTCTCTGAGAGGTCCGACGATTAGCTGCATCTCTATTGATACGCTCCCAAAAGGAACTGATAGACATCGACAAGGAACAGTATCTAAGACCAAACGATAGAAGAACAAGAGGGGCTGATAAATATTTCCAAGAGAGAACAAATTGCGAAATCTACGGACAATCGTTCTTCCCAAAGACCATCAGGGACTGGAACCGGCTACCAACACCAGCAACATCCACAAAAACCATGGAGGGATTCAGAGCTGCCCTTAAGGCATGCTCTGTTGCCAACTAACACAGCTCCCATAGTGAAAATGATTTTAATTGTAAAATTCCGTTTATTTTAATTGTACATAGCGTTAGAAAACGACTGTGTTGCCCGACACGCGTCCAAAGTTTTCGCGGAGCCATCCACATTCGGAAACGAATCCGGCTCCTTACCTGGAAGAAGAAGAAGAAGAAGGAGTGATAATGGTAGAAATGTCAATATTTTAGTTGTACTAATGAGCTGAATTTTAATTCAACGTCCAGTTTTGCACGCTTGTTTTCCCGAAAATTAATTTTAGCTTGTAAATTTATTCATTGAAACATTTATTTTAACTTCGGGAGATTAACAGGTTAAACCTGCCTCATATTAGGTTCTATGCCCTTTTAAAAGAGACATAAAATAAATAGTTATTAACCTGATTTTAAGTCCAAATAATTATGCCGTCTTGGGTGCTTGGAAGGCTATTTTTTTTCTGTATGCCTTTTCGCTCTGGGGATAAAAAAAATACAAATGACAAAACCCTCAGAAAGATATGTCATGATTATCTGAACTACCGGATTAAAAGTTGACTGTAGAATTTCTGTCAACGGACACCTGAATTGAAAGTTAATTTAAAACAGAGTATGAATATTTTGGCCCTTACAAGACCCATACCATTCAAAACAATACTTCATGAACGAAAGAAGCTGAAATATTACCGAGTCCAACAGCTACAATAATCAAACCGAAAGTAGATTTTTTTTCAACCAAACCGGAAATAAAATAAGGGAAATAATTCATGGCATTGAAAAAAACGCGGGAAACTTTATTAAAATTGAAAATAAATCGCTCTTTAAAACATGTAAAAAGGATATTGTAAAACATTTTTCACAACACATATTTTATTATAATCGATATATATATTCTATTCAATGTTCGCGGCTTAATTTGAAATTATGTAATATTAAGAAAACCTTGATGCCATAAAAATCTTTGAACTTCTTGTAACCCCTTCATTGCAGACTAGAACGGATTGGCTATACAAAAGTAAAACAAATATTAATCATACTGTTTGCGTTTTATTCAATATACCATGCCCGCCAAACTCGGGTGGATTTAGAACCGGCGTCCTCCCGTTTCACGGTTTGACAGGAAAGTTTGGTTCACAGGAACTATATGAAACAAGAGGCCCAAAACGATTTAGCGCCCTTTCTCTTGAAAATTTCTGCCGGATCCGCCACAAGGAAAACATCTAAGTGGTATTTATGAAATTAAAACCAAATAAAGTTAGATAATTTGTCCGAGGAATTCTATAACAAAAGCTTTACTGGATATAGTCTTGCACTTCAAGTTTTTTTTTTTGCAAACAATTGGTTTTTTTTAAATACATAGCACATGGCATGTATATTTTGTTCTTTTTCTTTTTTTTTTGCTTCAAAGTTGACCTTAAATATTGATTTTCGATATTCTAAATTCATGAATGTTTCAAGAACATATAAATATTTACAAACATAAATAAATAAATATCTTCATTTCGAGTAGTATATGCCGTGCACCTAGAGGGACTATGTATGCATAGGTAGGTAGATCGGGGTATTATTTCGTATGCCTTGTTTAACTTATTAAAATTGTTCTATACACCTGTCTTAATTGTTATGACTTTTTTTAGAGCATCAAAGTACGTTATACCTTCCTTCAAAATTTGGAAAATATTTTTCCGACGTCAGACGACAATAGAGCGGCCAAATATAATCACAATTTTATGAATAAATGGATGTTACCGTTTATATGCAAAATATACATGGTAATAACTCTGATTCCTTTGGAGTAGAGAGAGTATAGTTTCTAAACGGCACAAGTCTAACCACAGAGTATCACAGAATATGCATTTGATAAATTTGTTTGTTTGGTCGTTGTTGTGATATTTTTTGGCTTCTGTTTTTGTTTTATCAAATCTTATATATTACCGGTTTTCCAAAGTTTTTACTCCTAGCGTGTCTGATGAAGGTTAATCCAGAAAAGCGCTTCACACGCAGCGAAATTTTGCATTGTACATTCAATATGTGGATCGTGTCTTTCTGGCACATATTCCATATTCTTTCGTATTTAATATTATTTCAGAGTTTGGCTTTAGTGCCGTGTGGAGGTCGTAGAAAGCTTCCCCGTGCTTCAGTTGTATGCTCTTATATTTTTTCGAGTACTGGAATATGTGTTGGAGAGACACAGTTTACATATTTCCAAAATTTGACAACGTTTGGCTGTTTCTTTGGAAAATGATAAATTTGTTTGTTTGGTCGTTGTTGTGATATTTTTTGGCTTCTGTTTTTGTTTTATCAAATCTTATATATTACCGGTTTTCCAAAGTTTTTACTCCTAGCGTGTCTGATGAAGGTTAATCCAGAAAAGCGCTTCACACGCAGTGAAATTTTGCATTGTACATTCAATATGTGGATCGTGTCTTTCTGGCACATATTCCATATTCTTTCGTATTTAATATTATCTATATTTTATAAAAGGATATGGAGTAAATGAACATGAAACCATAACACATATGTAAACTTCAACTGCAAGCAATTTTTATGAGCTGTATGGACATTTCGGAAAATTAACCCTCATTAGCAGCACTAGAACCCAAACATAGGAAATCAACAAATCCAAAAAAGTGTTAACAATGCATAAAATATAATGAAATCTAAATCATCAGTTATATCAAATTTATTTAAGGGCAAGTTACGATGGATGGAGTTAAACCTTAGGTTTTAGAATATACATATATTAATATAATAGTCATTAACAAACTGTACAGTCACATGATATATATAATCTCATGTACAAGTACACCATATCTTAAAAAAAGATAGGCCACGGTCTTAACTGAATTTCTCCAGTATGTTTTTGTCCTGTGTCTTGTTTTTTCTTCTTTGACATTCCAGTAATAAGTTTGTTGTGTAGCTGGCATTTTCTTTATCCTCTGCTGTCACCAAAATATATCGTAATATACCGGGTAGCAAGTAAGAATTTATGAATGCTTTTCGTTTAATGAACCGAAAAGGTCCAATAAAATGAAAACAAAAACAAAAACCACCAAACGTTCCCATGAACATGCTATAATGCCTATTACTGATATACAGTCATAATAGCCTCAGTTGGTGACCTGTATAATTT
>CAXARO010000587.1:0-19219 GCA_963971305.1 Arcuatula senhousia | reverse complement strand
ACGCAATTATGACATGAACGGCCACTCATACCAATGTTTGTTTTCTTCAAGGCATCTTAGATAATTGACGCGCATAGAACGTTTTAATCAAAAACTGCCCAACATAAACCAAATTTTTTACAAAGATAAACCTATGCCTGATATTTGAAGAAAGAAGCAGGGGAACCAATGGGGTATCCGAATGTCAAAGGTCTGAAAGGGCAAAAACAAAACAAGTAAACACCAACAAGAACGGGACAAAAACAGACAACATGTAAAACATGGAAACACAAAAATTATTTCTGAATATCAATCAACAACGCGAACTCCAGTCGAAACGTGAGAAAGAAGAAACTTATTGAAGAAACTTAACATTAATTAAATATTTGAAAGTTAATTTTCTTTGATTTTAATAACACATATTTTTTTCTAAAAATAAGTCCGTTTAGGATTACCTTGTTAAGAGTATATGAAATCTCTATCATTTCATCACCACTACTGGTTACTTTACGGCGCCCAGTAAAAAGAAGCTCTGTTTCACTGTCTATTGCTATGGTAACTTCTTCAGTTCCTGTGGCATTGGTCGCGAGTAAGAACTTGTGGCTGTTGTGTGGGATAAATTTGCATGGTTCTCCTTCGGTTTGTGTGACAAAGTGCAAAATCAGAAGAACCAAGAAATGACCCATATTCTACAACATCAGTATGTTATGATTTAGAGAAACTACCTTTAGTTAGCAACTTTTTGTTTCTTTATAAAATAATGTGTTTTTATACAACCTTCGTGTAGATTTCAAACACTAAGATAAAATTTATTATGATTTACTGGTAATGTTTTTTTATAAAGCTCACAAGTTTAAAAACAATCCATTGGAAATGAAAGATTGGCTTCAAAATTTATTACAGAAAGGATATAAATTGAATATTTTGGTCAAATCTTTGAATTTAGTGTTTTTGGTAGAAATATAGATAACTTGATACTTACTCTAAAACTTCCATAAGCGTTTTTACTATTGTCATTTGTAAGCATTATAGCGATCAAGCATGTCGGTTTTGTGTGATGACACTTCACCAAATCATAATTGTTTGAAGTGTTGTGTCGGATTTAAAATCGATATGTTTGATTTTTTTACATCAGTCGATTGATGATTCTCAGCTAACTGTCAGTAACAGCGAGTGTTCTATAGAGAGTTCCTTTGCCGTCCTTTTCTTTTGTTTGTTCTTGTTGTCTTTTGTCTAAGGTTCTCTCTAGTGGAATTTGACTTGGATCGATTTGATTTTTATTGTGTGTTTAGTTTTTGTGTTTTGTCTAGGAATATTGATAGGGGGAAGGTTGGTCCCAAAAAAACTAGTTTAACCCAGCCACATATTATTTGTGCCTGTCCTACACCAGGAACCCTTATGAAAGATTGAGAAACCCCGATATCATCTTCTCTGTATGAACTCGATCGCGAAATGAACCTCTTCTTTTACGTAGACAGAGGTAAAATGTCATAATTATAGGTCTTGAATAGGTCATTGCCATGAAAATGATCTGGATAAAAGTTGTAAAAATATCCGGTTATCACTCTGTTCTGTTAAAGAAAAAATGAATGAAAAATCTGACGTTTTATGAGAACAATAAAATATGTGTTTAATTGTTTGATAGCGTTGATGTCTTTATAAATTTTCAAAACCATTCATTACTTACCGTTTGGTTATCAAGGACGTCACAAATGTAGGACAGTAAGTAAGATAAGAATGATTTAAAAATATTTGGAAAACTCAGATTACTTGCTTACTAGTAGACGCTGATAGAGCAGTTGATATTATATACAATAAAGGTAATAACAGAACTACCAAACTGGGCAGATTAATCTCAAATGTTCGCGGGAAAAGACAAAACAAAGCAAAGGCACGCTGGAGAAATTAAAGATCGCAACAGTCTGACCTGGTACAGGCATTTCAGGTAAAAGAAATCATAGGCGGACCCAGGGAGGGGACTGAGGGGCCGGGCTCCCCTTATGGCAGAAAAATTTGGTTGAATAAATAGGAAATCATTGAAGCGTGACGAAAGCGGGCCCCCTCTTAGGCCAGTCAGAGGGCCCCCTCTTTTCAGAATTTTTGGATCCGCCACTGGAAATGATGGGTTGAACCACGTTTTATAGCGCGCTATACCTCCCTTTTATTTATGTTCCAGTAACACGAGGTTGTGAGACACAAGGAAGATCATGAGCCTGAGGTGATCATCTCAAAAATGAATAAATAGGGAGCGACCATTTGATTTTATGTGGGGGGGGGGTTATGGTGAAAAAAAATAAAAAGGCTGGATGGCAAAAAGTCAGAAAACGTAAAAGCAGGATGTAAAAATTAAGGTCTGAAATAAAAAAGAAAACAGCAGTATGCAGCTAAAGCTAAATGAGCTGAACATTTAAGCAAGCAACAGCTTCTCTCTATCTGCAATAGTTTTCAATCTATAGGCCAAAAACATTACTTTTGTCTTGAGGGGTCTGTAACCCCTATAGGAGGTCATCTGACAACTTTGATCCTATAAAGACTTTTGTAGAGCTAAATGAGCTGAACATTTAAGCAAGCAACAGCTTTTCTCTTTCTGCAATAGTATTCATTCTATAGGCCAAAAACTCTCTCTTTTTTTTTGCCTTTAAGGGGTCCTATAAAGACTTTCGTAGAGCTTAATTGACTTAACATTTTCAATAAGACAACTTTGACCTTATGGAGACTTTTGCAGAGCTTAATAAGCTTAACATTTAAGCAAGCAACAGCTTTTCTATATCTGTAATAGTTTTCATTCTATAGGGCAAAAACGTGAAAAAACGCTATTTTTGACCCGTTAAGGGCCATTACCCCTATCAAGGGTCATCTGACAACTTCGACCCAACGGAGACTTTTGTAGAGCTTTTGATTCCGAAGAGCCTAAGATCCTTCTGTTATGATTGCTCAGTTATAAGCCATTTTAAGTGATTTTACCCTTTGTCTATTTTTAGTAACTGGCCATGTTATTAATGAATCATTTTTAAAATGAGGATCGTTTGTTGCCAACATGTCATATATCATTCTTGCAAAGTTTCAGTTAAATTGGTTTAGTGGTTTCAGAGAAGAGGATTTTTGAAATTGTTAACGGACGACGGACGACGACGTACGCATAGTGATGGCATAAGCTCACATGGCTTTGGCCAGGTGAGCTAATAAAAAGGCAAGATGATCAAAATATCCATAGCCCCTATAAAAAATAAATGGTTATTCCCTTAATCTGATATGAAATTGATATTTTTACCAAGGGCTGATATCGAGAGCAAAACTCTTTTGAGACCGTATGAGACACATTTTCTAATAATTTTGGTTAAAAAAACCCGGTCATGGAGAGAACGGTTTCGATCGAAAAAGATTTATTTGTACAGTCTGTGGCAGAACGAATAAGTTGAAAAATCTACACATATAACACGACATTTAAAACAAGAAGCTATTAGAACACTAAACTGATCATCCAACTTGAATGATTTTTTAATTTAAAAAGCAAACAACTTTTGGCATTTAAATGAGGACCATAACTCCAATATGTTCAATGAGAGGTTGTCTGACAATCACTATCTTAAGAATTTATCGTATGGCTGAATTGCCTCAACATAAATATTCTTCATCTGTTATCAATTTTTCATACACCAAGATTATTTTTGTCTTTCCAAAGGACAATTGATCCTATGGGAGACATGTGACAACGCAATAATCAATTTAACAGCCAAAGCCATTTCCGCTAATGCTACCATTCGGCGCCTTTTTTCCATTCGTTCTTATGTTATCATTTCCAATTTCACATTTCAATTTTCGTATGACAAACACATGGCCACTGTTGCTTAAACTTTAAAAATATGAGCGATGAAACAAAACTGATAGATCATAGGCTCTTTAAAATCACAAGCTCTACTATTGACTCCATTGGGTTGTTTAAAGGAACTGTTTACTCCTCCTGAGGACATGAGTTCACTCTCGTTATGACATAAGTTCGCCTTGTTGATTGTCATAAGCTATTTTAAATTTGTATTTTTGTGTTTTTGACTTGTCTGTTTCTGCGTGCTGTTCTCGATCGTGTTTTGTATGTTTCTTTGCCCTTTCGAACTTTTGATATTCGGATGTCATATTGATACCTGTGCTCCTTTTAAACATGACCCTATTAGTGGTCATCATACAGCTTCAAATCATGGTGTTAAAAAAAGCATCTTACGAAGAAAAAATCAAGATTTTTACAAAATAATCAAATCGATACAAGAAAACGAGCATGAACTTAAAAACAAATATAAAAGCAGTGTGAGGGGAAAAATTGCAAATAGCTGAATCTGTTTATTTCATTGCTTACTAATTTCCTTGCTTTTCGATAACAAAAAACCTTTGTTCATGTTTTATTTGTCAAGGCACATTTCAATCTTTGTTTAATCTAATTAGCATTTTATTTCCCATCAAATTATCACAGTTAAGTGTATAAATAATGCAACAGCTGTATGAAGTTCAAAGTCAGACAGTACTCCTTCTGCTCTAATTCCTGGGTCTACTGTTACAGGCACAGGTGTGTTCATGGACGTTTTTCGTGTTGTTTTAATTTCTGGACTCGTGGTTTGTGTTGATTGGAATGTAGTTGTAGTAGATAAGGTACTAGATGTCGTGATAGGTGTAAATGACTGTGTTGTCGGTGTGGTCGGTGTTGTGGTGGGCGTGGTTGTTGTTGTTGTCGGCGTTGTCGTTGTGGTAGGCGTGGTTGTTGTTGTAGTTGGCGTGGTCGTTGTCGTTGTTGGCGTGGTCGTTGTTGTTGTGGGCGTTGTCGTTGTTGTGGTGGGAGTAGTTGTGGTGGTTGGTGTTGTTGTGGTTGTAGGCGTTGTGGTTGTGGGTGTGGTCGTTGTTGTAGTTGACGTTGTCGTTGTTGTGGTGGGCGTGGTTGTTGTTGTTGTTGGCCTGGTTGTGGTTGTAGGCGTGGTCGTTGTGGTTGTTGGCGTGGTCGTTGTGGTTGTAAGCGTGGTCGTTGTGGGCGTGGTCGTTGTTGTAGTGGGTGTTGTCGTTGTGGTAGGCGTGGTTGTAGTGGGTGTGGTCGTTGTAGTAGTGGGAGTAGTTGTGGTGGTTGGTTCTGTTGTGGTAGAAGGCGTTGTGGGCGTGGTCGTTGTTGTAGTGGGCGTTGTCGTTGTTGTAGAGGGCGTTGTCGTTGTGGTAGGCGTGGTGGTAGTGGGTGTGGTCGTTGTAGTAGGGGGTACCAAACAAGTGTAGCAACATCTTCCATTTCTTATGTTTGCTGAATATTGGCTGCACTGGGCATAATTACAATTATAAAGAGGGTCGTCACCATACGGACATGCATCTAGAAACACAAAACAAAACATGTTAACGACTTACTTTTATGATTTGGCGACTCATAACAAATCGTTTTTAGTTATCCAATTCTCCACTATTATGTGATATAACTGTTCATGTTATGTCAAATACTCTCATATGCATAAAACCAGCAAGTGAAAGATAAACTTACCTGCACTTAACTTTAAATTACAAGTTACTGGTAAATTTTATCGTTTTGATCGCGATCGTGAATCGAGCAGTCGGTTTGATAGTGTCTTCAATTCATTTGTAATAACCATAGTAGTTATAAGTAGTCTTCAATTTCTCTGGTATGTCTTTCTTGTTTTTTCTCTTCTCTTGGACATCCAGTTCAATCCTTTAAGTTCTGTAATTTTGTTATTACCTTAATTAAATAATAAGAATATTAACTTTAAAATAGATAATACATGTACTTTGTGTTGCATAATCATGAAAGTAGACAGACTTACCAGGTACATTAGGGGCATCAACAGAACTGACGCACTGACCTTTCTGGCACCACTGAAACAATATCAAGATATTATATTTTACAAAAACAAAGGATGGTCATTCTTCATGTTTCAAAATTTAAGTCTGATTTCGGAACTCCTCTAGACTAACCATTAAATTCCAAAGAATTTTTATGGACACTGACCCCTTCTTTTTATAACATTGTCTGATTATGTAAAGCTTAAAAGCCTATATAAAATTTCTTGAAATTCTTGTTTTTAAGGACCAATACGTCACAATGTTAAAGTTAAGTTAAATCTATAGGAGTCTGATTTCCCACCATTTTTTTAACGTCATATATCTCGGAATTGAGCTAACAGACCTTTATTTTTCTTTTTATCATTTGATTAGGTGGACAATTATCTGTTTTTTTCGAACGCAAATCATAAAAGACTTTGATATAAAAAAGTTTAGAAGTATTTAGATACTCATATAGGATTGCATCTAATGTAAAAGTCATGTTTATGTTATAAAGCAAGGTTTTGACTTTCTTTAGGAAATTAAAGTAGGAAATGTGTCATAAATCAGGGGGGTTCAAAAAGATGATAAACCTCAAAGACCAAACAAATACACAACACAATCAAAAAACACAAAACACAACCATACAACGAACACCAACGAAAACTATTGTCAAATCGAGAACATAATAAAATTCCACAAAAGGCAGGTAACAGTTTGTCCTACTCGATGGAATCATTTTATCTGATATAAGTTTTGAGTTTTACTACAAGTGGATGAGATCATGATCCCTTATTAGTCCAAGAGTACAGAAGTCCCTGATATTTTTAAAAGGCCTAGTATTGTAAGCTTGTCACGAATTTATCATTAATTTCTTTTTTTTTTAATTGTAATCGTTTAAAACACCAGGTTTCTTTCCTTGTACTGCACATGGTTGATATCCTCGGTGCTTGATTTGCAATTGGCCTTTTTGGAACCTTTTGGCTTTTAGCACTTTTCATCCAATACTTTTGGTTTTAGACCTTCCAATGTTTTGATTCCAATGCTGCTGTTGAGAGGTTACTGCTTGAAATATCGATATACAGCATAACCAAATTAACCGTTTTTATTCCCGTTCAGATATTGTATTTTGTCTTACAATTTTGTGTATGACGTTGTACGCTTTGGTATTGCGTTTATAGATGGTCACTGCTGAAAAAAAATTCTATCAAAGATTTTATTATTTTTAGTGGAAATGATAGAAGAAATCTATAGGTCCGTGTGCTAATGTCCGAGATATATAACGTTATACATTTGGCGGGAACCCAGACTCCTCTAGATTGTGAGGGGGTTTTTGTTTTGCCTTAAAATCTACGAAGTTGTATTAAGAATTTCAAGAAATTTTATGCAGTTGGATCTTAAGGTCTATACAATTAGAAAATGTCATAAGAAATAGTTTCAGTGTGCAAAAAAATTATTAAGTATTTAAAGGTATAGTCTAGAAGAGTTCTGAAACCAGACTGAAATTCTGAAACTTGTAGAGTGACTATCCTTAAAATATCAATGTCCTTAACTGATTCATATTAAGCACAACAGACAAACATATTTTTATTAACACATAAATTGAATAAATCAAATGATTTAAGCAAAACTACAACCACAAAAGGGAAAAGAGCTACTGCCGATTCTACATTTTGTGTACTACAAAAACAAGTACAAATAAAATTGGAACAATATATTAATAATTGACCTTCAAATTCCCGTTTAAATCAAATAAATTACCTTATAATTCCCACATGGTGTACCGTCTAAAGCATACTGACTAGAGCAAGCCCCTGCTGGATTACTGGGGTTTCGGCACCGAAGTCGGTAACAAACACTTGCCCACTTTAAAACTGTCGATGGATAATTTTCCTTAAAACAAGTAGACAAGTCACAATTTTTAAATGTTTTTAGCTAGGTGTTAATGATATGCAAAAATGAGTTTCAGTCTTTAAAGTTACATTCTTAATATCATTAGATTAAAAGTTTTTTCTATATTTATCTTAGTTTATTCTATGCCTTTCCACCTTAAAACAAATTTATTTCGAAATTTGTTGATTTACGTTCGGTTAATTTTGTGTTTCTTCGTGCTGTGTTTGTTCTATTTTGCCCTTTCGGACTTTGGACACTCGAATGCCCCATTGGTGCCTCTTTGCTTCTTGCACATTTTATATGTGTATGTCTTTTTCATAGAACCTTTGTAAGACTGACGTATGTGTTTTTAGGTTTCTTTCCTGGGTTGTTATAACTAATTGGCTTTCTTGTACCTCGATTATGACTTCAATATCACCGACGGGACATTAAACAAACAACAATCAATCAATCAAGTTTTTTTTACCTGTAACTAGTTAGCTTCATTGAACATCTTAGATATTCATTGCATAAACTTTTTAATTAATAATTTGGTTTGACAGGACACAGCAGTCTTAAAAAGTTATCTGATTACCCTACTCAAAGATGAAGGCCAATTTAAAGCATAAATCGGATATTTCAAGTGATAGCACATAAATAATATATGTACGTTAAAGCAAAGTGAATTTAGAACATAATGTTATTTGTTGTTGTTCAAAGAACATAGCTGTCCTAATACATGTAGTTTTTCTTTCCGCTTACCCGGCACATAGCAGAAGGTCCGTTCGGGGCATAAGTTAGTGTGCACTGTTCGTCAACAGACTTGGTCAACCCTGGATTGGATGCCAGAAGAGTCAGATCGACCAACCAGTCTTCAGGATCATCAAGAAGGCAGTTCCTGGCAGTTAATAATAAATTTTATGTTGATAAGATGTTTAATTACAAATCAATTTATTCTATACAAACCCGCAAATCAAGATTTTTGTGTAGTCTTTTTAAGGGGCCAAATTTTCGTTGTTTTCTCCAAAAAAGTCATTTTCCGACTCGCAGAATTTAATGTTTGTTAGAACATTTCTATTTTAATGTCTGAAATAACGGATATTTTCAAAGCCTCAGTATTGAAAAATAAAGTAGAATTACATATTAATTCCTATTCAAAATGCAAAGTACCAAAGCGCGTATTAATATAACAGTTAATTTGGTTATGCTGTACATTCATATCTCGAAAAGTAACCTCTCATCGGCTGCATTTGAGTCAATACATTGGATGGTATCCATAACTTTAAAATAATATTGCAAAATAAAGCATACTTCTACATCGCAGCTCCTGAATAGAAGATAATGAGATGTGGAATAAGTGAACACGACACAGCCTACAATCAAGTGGCAATTCAGAAAAAACACAATGGACAACCGCAAGTAGCCTTCAACGAGGCCAGTAGGCGCTGCTCGCTGTTCTGCAATTGGCCCATGGTCTAAATCAAATGCATATAATTCAAATCCAGTCCTGAAATAGTCACAGATAGACCCCTTTCTTAAACAAGGAGACATATTAATTATATCCAATGTAAACAAGTATTAAATACTGTGAGCGAGCTCACAAAAGGATACCCCCCCCCCCCCCCCCGATTCATATTGGACTCTGTACTGTAAAAAAATCTCAAGTCCAGTTATATCCCCTTAATAATAACAAAGAGCAATACAAATTCTTCATGCACATCTACAGATGATGGACTTCTTTCATGTAAAGTTTCATCAAAATCCATCAAGCGGTTTAGGAGGAGTTGCGCTTACCAGGTCTCCCATTGAATAATGTATTTAAAAAAAGTCTAAGTCCAGTTATCTCCCCTCAATGATGTCTGATTGAAATGAAAATTCCTCATGCACATCTATATATGATGTACTTCTTTTATGTAAAGTTTAATCAAAATCCATCAAGCGGTTTTGGAGGAGTTGCACTTACAGGGTCTCCCATTGAATAATGTATTATAATGTATTTAATCAAAGTACTGAAAGTACTGGTAGCCGGGGTAATATACAGATTTTAAATTGTTTATGTGTAGCAAAAAATAAAATTAAAAGCTACTTTTTGTGTAAAAATGATTTTCACAAGGAAAAAAAGATGTTGAAAATTGAACCAAACTAAAAATTTGATTTTATGGGCGTGGCCGGTCTTTGGTTCCCTGTAGCAATACAGTGCAATATATATGAACACCGTTGACAGAATATAACGAGGAATTCAATGAACAAAAATTTCAAAATTGAATGAATAATAAAAATTCTACAGTCATTTTGTCAATACGCCCATTTAAGCCCTTCTTTGGCCACAAACCCCAAATACAACACCGTTCTTCCTTCAGTGGATATAATATTAAAGCTTCATAACAATTGGCTGGCCCACTACAACTTAATGTCTTGTGTAAAAATATTTGCCTCAACAAACTCTAAAACATGGGCTTATGCCCCTTCAACACTTATTTCTCAAAACGGTAAGAAATATTTCAAATCTGATTGTAAAAAGTAGGCAGGGAATTTCACAAGGATTCCAATGAAAAAAAAAAAAGATATTGCAAATCGGAACACAAATAAAAAAGTCTATTTAAGGCGGAAGTCCCCTTTTTGACCCCCTGTTGCAATGTAATGAAACCATTGGCACATTTAAAACAGTCGACAGAATGTAATTAGGAATTCAATAAATAAAAGAGAATTTAAAATAGAATAAGTAATAGACATTGTACAACAGTTTTGTCAATGTACATGTATTCAATTTGTGATTGCGCGCCTGCAAACGAAGCATCAAAATAGGAATGTTCGCCGTGATGTAAGTTTGAGGTTATAGCAATACTTTGTAAGTGTGACTGCTCTGGTACTGCTTAACAAATTTTGATGAAATTTTGGATTGTTTGTCATTTTAAAGTGATAAATTATACAGGAGTTACAGAACAGATTTTGCTTAAGTTGTATTCATCTCAGATGTATGTATAACAATATTATTTTGAGTTTCGAGTTGAACAAAGTCTACATGAGGACATTGGCAACCTTAGCAATCTTAAGCTTGTTAATTTGTATTCTTTACTATAGAATGAGAGAAATCTTATGCTTTTTAATTTGTTTTAATTGCTTTATACATCAAAAGTTTACAATTTAACCTAATTGTCACAGCTTCTAATGAGTTATTCCCCATTTAATTTGAAATATGTGTTTGGTTCGCCTACAGAATTAAATGTTGCTTGCTCATTGGAAAAAAAGTTGTAGTAAACTATCTAAAGTTAGTTGTCTGTTGGCCTGCAGAATAAAATCTACCAAATATACAGATAAGCTGTAGCAAATATGCTGTACAGAAGTTATCAATTCAGTTAAACCAATGAGTCAACACAAAAAAAGTAATAGAAACACACGCTGTTTTTTTTTATTTGGCCAAAGGGGATTGACATACTGTAATATATATATGCGTTCGTCCATATCACCAGAAAATACACTTTATTCAGATCCTTTTGCCAGTTTTGGTTTAGAAAAAGATCGTTTTTGTAGTGCATCTTGAAAATAAATATGTTCAGTGGTTCTAAAAATCGAAAATTGTGTTGATTAAAAATTTTCTATGAAAAATTACTTGATTATGAGGATTTGAACTTTGGGTAAATTATCCTGTCCATCGATGTTTTATTTCTTGTACTAGTTTGACACTTAATGAGATGCAAATTAATATTACTGAATATGACATCACTAATGAGATCGGCGAACACTCCTATAAACAAAATATCAATCCGCTTTTGTATTCGTTATTCATCAATTAATACTATCGCATCAGTCTTACATACTTGTACAAAATTTGAAAACTAAAAAAAATAAGTGTTATTACATAATTGCGAGTAAAGCGACAAAAAGAACAGATATGGAAAAGAACTATATTGCAAGCGTGTATTGATATATTTAAATTGGAATGTTTTTGGTGAACCGCCGGAAAAACCATATAAAGCTTACAGAAAGGCTATCGTAGCTATAGCCGTGGCTAATCGCTAGCGATTACCCCGGCTAAAAAGTGTAAGTCCAATTATCTCCCCTGATAATGTCTGATTGCGATGAAAATTCTTCATTCACATTTACATATGATGTCCTTCCTTCATGTAAAGTTTCATCAAAATCCTTCCATCAGTTTAGGAGGAGTTGCGCTTACGAGGTCTCCCATTGAATAATGTATTTTAAAAAGTCTAAGTCCAATTATCTCCCCTGAATGATTTCCGAGTGCGATGAAAATTCTTCATGCACATCTTCATATGATGTACTTCCTACATCTTCAGTTTCAGCAAAATCCTCCCAGCGGTTTAGGAGAAGAAGCGCTTACGAGTTATGTGAACAGACGGACGGACAGACGGACAGACAGACAGACAGGCAGGGTGTTTCCTATATACCCCCCCCCCCCAAACTTTGTTTGCGGGGGGTATAATTAAGAAGAATATTTCTTACGTGGTCAGACCCTGTATATAGTTAGAGATTGCTACCACTGAACAGGAAGAAAAGACAAAAGGATTTGATGCCAAGCTGGGTGATATGTAGTCAGAGTTAGGCAAGGAACTGGCCATGAGGTACATCATATCTGATGGACAACCATTCGTTGTGAATGAGTCGTGGGATGCTCCTATGCTGAAGTAAAAAAAACCCCAACATATTAAAGTCATACTTTAACGGACAAGTTCAGCGTTTTGCAATTGTTTTGATTTTTGTGTAGGGCGAGGCCGATAAAATAAGATTTACTTTGAAAAATTTCAATATAAAGATGGTTTAAACCTTGATTTTATAAATCTTTAATTGCAGTAAAAAAATGAAGATACATGTGGCAATGACGGCTATATCTGAACGAAAGTCTGAAATAACTCTTTTTTTTTTTTTGGTTTAATAATATTCCAAAAATGGCTAAAACCCAGAAATTGTACAATATAAAGGATCAAATTAAACTTGACACAAATACACGAATCTCACCTATGCCCTAGCTCGTGTGCTGCTATGTGAATAACATTAGCATTGTATAATTCTTCTGACACTGAGGATGAGTAGCTATTGCAAACACGACCAAGATATGCAATGCCTGAAATAAAAATGAAAATTGACACTTTATTTCAAATATCAATATTAGTAAACATTGCATTCTTACATGTAACAAGATTTTTACTGTTATGCCTTAAAATAGCATGTTCATTATTCCACAAGTATTTTATCATTTTACTTTTTACAATGCCGCAAACATTTAAGATAGCAGAAATACTTCTTCATAATTTTTGTAACCTCTGCTACTAAAATAATTTATTTATCAAGAATTAGAATAAAAAGATTTTTATTTTTGGGGGAAAAATCAAGGCCCTTCTTTTCAAGGTAAATGGTCGGTCCGTTGCCTTTATGAGAAGGAAAGCGTTGACCTACCCAATGTTCTTCTATCCGAAGCAGTTTCTGCTAAGTCATAGCTGCAAATAAGAAATAAACACCATTTTACTAAAGTATAGAAAACTATATATATATCATAGTAAGGTTTTTCAATTAAAATAATATAAATAATCATTTTTCTCTGTCTGGTTTTCTAATCATATATAATGAAAATTCTTTGACTAAGAAAAATTGTTAAATAGTTCAGTTCAGGACCATGGGTACCACAGTTAAAAAATACACACCCTGACAATGAATTTTGCGTACGCTTGTCGCGCGTTTCGTCTATTCAAGACCCCTCAGAGACGCTTTACCCAAATATTGTATATCTACCAAACACTGTATGAATATGAAGAGCATAGTACAATAAAACCACACCTTACTTGCTCCTTTCAGATTGATTGGAGATAAGATCATCCTACTTTTGGACACCAGGGCTGACATGGCTCTTGCCAGTATTTACAAATTTTAGGACCATTTGTAAAATTAATAAAACACACACACTTGAATTATATGCATTTTATTTAGACCATGGGCCAATTGCAGAACGAGGAGCAGCGCCTACTGGCCTCGTTCAATTCTACTGGTGGTTGTCCATTGTGTTTTTTTCTAAATTGCCGCTTGTAATGTGAGCGTGTCGTGAACACTTATTCCACATCAAATTATTGTCTACTTACGCCGTAAACAGAGCTGCATGGTCGTGCCTCGGAAACCCGTCAGAGTTTCTATTAGCATTGATCCATTGAGCGAAAGTCTGTAACGTATCGCCGTCGTTCACTACGTTACTGGTGATAATGTTAGATTCTGTCCACTGGGAGGCGTCGGTGGTTTGCTTAAAAAAATATTATTTTTGTTTTATATCCAATTGTGAAACATGTTTATTACTAGCCAAAAATGGTTTCAACGATTCTTTTACTGTTTATTCCATTTTTTCTTTCGCACATGTACAGATGATTTTCATGTACAAGTCATTTGCAAGTAATTCAATAAACATACGTAAAATGTACATATCAAAGGCAGCAGAATAAAAGAATATAGTAGCTCTTTGCATGTTGCACGGTTTATTTAGATTGAGTGAACACAATTTTTTCACTTCCATTATTAAACAATTTGCATAAAAGTTCACAGTGTTTTTTTTTAAATACATGTACTGCGTATCTAAATATTGTTTCGATTCCGATTCTAATGCTGCTGAGATGTTAATCCTTGTAGTTTGCATCTAAGGCATCAATAAATTAAACGTTTATACATCGTAATGATAACCACTTTGGTACTTTGTATAATATTATATTAAGCCGGGTGGCCAAGTGGTCTAAGGCGCTGGTTTAAATACCACCCTATTGACCACTAGCCGATCACCTCTCAGCTGGTGTTAGACTCCCATTTGTATTAAACAAGAAAGGGACTTCCCCAACTGTATGTGGTTAGGTTTGTCAGTTACCTGCCCAAGGTCGGTGGTTTCCTCCGAGTACTCCGGTTTCCTCCACCATTAAAAGTGGCCGCCCTACATGGCCAAGGTGCGTCGATAAAGGGCGTTAAACACCAAAACACACACATAAATATACTTACAGCTATAACAAATCCTGACAGAATCACACGAACTGGTCCCTGTCCCGTAGATAACGAAGTAAACCTCAGATTTATCTGCGAATAGATCAACGCATCTAGTGCAATATGTTTTCAAAAAGCTAAATCATGTATCCTAGCGAGTCTACTTTATTGACTTTTGTACCTCTGTTGGGTTATATAATAATGTAACGCAGTTTTGTTTTTGCCGCTTTCTTTTTTTGGTATACAAATGGACAAAAAATATCGCAATACCAAAAGTTCAATGCATATCCAAGCTGTTATGTAAGTTGAATTTTAAGGGCCTGTGTGGCTTTACTTCTTGTAAAGACAAACAGACTAACAAACAAACAAATAATTCATTGCTTATCAAAAAGAGCAGAATAGTCACAGAATAATTACAATATACATTACATTAAATTAGATTGATAATAATGATTGGTTGGATATATTGACCTCTCCCTTAAAAGACTATATTATATATTTAAGTTTTTTAATATGCATTATAGGACAAAGCACATTACCTATATCGCATACCCTATATCGTACCCCCTATATCGCACCTCTTACCCTATATCGCACCCCTTACCCTATATCGCATGCCCTATATCGCACCCCTACACAATATCAATATTTTATTCTATATGATATAATGTACATTACATGGCAAAATCTGCATCACATGCTGTATTAACCCTCGACCTATATCATACCTCGGGCCTTTGGCCCTCGGTATGATATTGGTGTCTCGGGTAAATACAGCATATGATACAGATTTTGCCATGTATTATTCAGTATATAGTTAATCAAGATCACTTAATTAATGCGACTAACTGGCAATATTTAAACAAAAGAACTATCAACGGTATTTTATAAACCCCTTTTTAACAAAATAAATGTTGATTCGTTTTTAAATACGCGAAGCCTAAAATTTTGGCCATGTGTTACATAATATTTGCATCTTTTGTGATTCCGGTAAAAATATTTTTAAAAAATTTAAAAAAACGATAAAAATTGTTTATATTTTTCATTTATCATTTGTCTGCGCAACTTCGAATTACCAGACGATTAAAATGGGTTGTCATCATTTAAATGCACATTTCTTAATCTGACAAATTTTATGGAATAAAAAATATATATTCGAAAGTCTTACCCCATTGGTAATGAATAAATAGTACTCAATAATTCCGTTTGTTGCATCTGAGTCTTTTACCGTGTCGTTGGTTGACGTAGAAAAACTTCTCCATCTATTGAAATATTTAAGAGATCAAGATATAAAACTTTTTTGCATATTAAACTCCAAGAAAGTGAAGCAAACACGAGGAACGAAAAAAATGAGCAAATATATGTTTGCACATCACAAAAATAAGAAAAAAACATATTTAAAAATAGGATTACATCTGACGATAGTTATCTCATTGTCGCATTTCAAATAAATGCTATACGAAATACACAACCATATTTGGATGAAGTACAAAAGTTGTTTATTCAAGAGGGAAAGCTAAGCCATATTTTATAATATCCTGAAATTTTTTTTTAAAAACCTGTAAAATGCCCCCCCCCCCCCTGGACCCGCCTATGTAAATGTCAAAAATGGGATGATAAGCCGTTTTACCTACATCAGAAAATTAGCATAGTCAACGCAAACCAGGTATTCCACTGTGAGGGGATCGACTGTTTGGCGTCTTTTCCTTGTTCTAGATTCATCTGGGTTGGCTTTGTCTACAGTATAAACAGTTTTCATCAAAAATGGAGAAAAAAAAACGGCACTGCAATATACATTTTTATTGATATGAAACGCTATGAAGTAAAGATTTCTGCTTTCGTTTCATTCACTTCTACAGAAATGGGAGCAACCATTTTATATTTATTGGGAGGAGAACTATAATTACCGTGAAAGGCCTATTAAGAGAACAAATCAGAGAATGTCGGTACGAAATGACAACGATTCTTATAGTAGAAGAACAAATTGTAAAGACTTATTTCAAAATTGCAACGATTTTAATAAAATGTCCTATTTTATATTTTATTCTAAATAACTGATGATTATTTGGCTACTTACTTTTTTCCTTATTAATGTCATCCTTCTGTGTCTGAAATAAAGTATATTGTCATTGTAACGAACGAGTAGCGTATCAAACCCAGAATTTTATAAGTTAGATTGAATTACAAGGAGGAAAGTCAATTTCAAAAGCTTCAAATACTAATTCAAACATGGAAAAAAAATACAAAAAGCAATGAACAAAGCCAAAAAAATCTTGAATATAACAAGGATAACTTAGATGGTCTGGAATTGAAAGTCACTGAATTCTTGCAAATTGTAAAATACCTGTCGTGTTTTCGGTGGACATTTTTATGGTTGTAAAATACTCAAATACAACGAGTAACGACTGTCTAACTTCAATACTCATTTGAAATACTAGTAATGTGTACTTTTAATCTTCAATAAGCACACACGTTTTTGTCTATTAAGGACATCCGTCATGCTGTCGGCGATCATTTAGGATTAGTCAAATGCTATGAAAGGATGCTAGGCAAACTCTACAGACCGGTATTTCTTACATGTATGAACTCATTTGAGATTTTGAGAGTTTGTTAACAAGCGCATGCATTCCTCTCTACATACGGGTATATTTTTGACATATCAAAATATTAAATCAACACTATATCTTATTCTTTTAGACTGAGTGCAAAAATCATCACTATTGGTTAAAAACGGCTTTAGAATAATTATACATTCATATTACCAGAACGCTGAAAACCAAAATATTTTTTTAACGAAACTAAATTTACATGATGTATCTATAATTATTAATTAATCCAGCAATACATTTAAGCGAATAATAGATCTATTTGGGCTATTGTGAAATAACACTAAATTAAGAAAAGAACAGAAATCCTAGGTCTCCCCACCAACTGTTGAACAGAAAAAAAGATATAGGTTAGACTAACGCTATGAATGCGTTCTGCAGTCGTCACACATGCGCTAGGCAAACGTCAAGTACGCCGGACAAACGTTATAGATATGTTTTGAATAAGTCTGTCGTGCGTTGCAGGTAGTTAGTCTGACGCATTGTGGTCGTTCACCGAGATATTTTTTGAAACTTTTTACAGCGACTGCCAACGTGTTCCAACGTTTTAGAACATTATTCGAACGTTCGGCACACGTTGGCTAAAACCTTATAGTGTGACAGGGCCATAACTAACTAACTAACTAAATAATTTTTTTTAAAAATTAAGTTCTTTACAGCCTCTGTTACAGCCCCGTTTATGTAAAATGTCAAACTCACTACTGTTCCAGTTCCAGTCCCGTCGGTCTGTACATTTAGCCGGTACTATTTTCAATGTTTCAATCGGAAAGGATAAGCCTACTGGAAAGGACGTTGGTAAAATGTTTGACGTACAAAATAAAGAATTGGCCCGAATTGCTAAGCTTGTCAGTAAAATAGAAAAAAATGAGATGTGGAATAAGTGTACGCAACTCAGCCTACAATCAAGCGGCAATTTAGAAAAACCATAATGGACAACCGGGGTATTCAGTGCACTATTGGCTAATCGGACCGCTTCTTTCTACAGTGCGATTAGTCTGAATGTTTGCCGAAGTTGATTTAATCAGCTTTCTCATCATCTAAAGCACTGTGTAGTCAGGTTTATTAAGTTTATGCATAAATAATTGGTTTATTGGACAAAGTGAAAAAAGGCGGCATCTGAAGTCGTGTCAATAAAAAGGTTAATGTGATTTTTTTGTTACTCAAAATTGACATTTTAAAATAAAAAACATACGCGGAAGATTGATAAATACAATTTTTAATTGAAATTTTGCTGTAATCTTTGATCCAGAAATTTTCAAATGGGAGGGTGCACAATTTAAAAAAAAATCTTCTGGGACCTCTTTTTCATACAGTTCCTATCCAATTTTTCCGTGCGCTCCAAGCACGTCGATTCTTAATTCTCCTTTGGTTATAATGTGCTACTGAACTATGGTATTATTATTATTCGTGGTTTTCGTGGCAAGCATTGACCCACGAAACTTGATACACAAACGAAAATTTAACACTGATCTGTATGCTGCAAACTTAGGAACCAAGGTTGTAAGATTCCAAGAACTGATATCTTTTATTCTTATAAAACCCAGAAATTTAGTACTCATGAAATTAATGAATCATCATGTTAGTCTACAGAAACATTTTTTTATTCAATTTTTTTCGTTGTTTACTATTTTTTTGTCTTACCTTAAACGTTATAATAGAAACTGTTCCGTTATTCGTTCCATTACTTGTTTTAGTAGTCATAGACTCAATGATTCTCTGAGCAGTGGCTGGAGGTCCGGTGCTGGAGTCATTGGCATCTTTTTCTGTAACAACATTATTTTTCATTGAACGAATTTTATCTAATTGACTGTATTAGATTGTAATATATTGAGTATTATATAACTAGTACCTGACAATCTTCTTGCATAGAAAGGAAAATTTGTGCGCATTGCCCCTAACATGACGATGGAGCAAATAACATGGCACAATTTATTTTTCTCTGATATGATTAATCTATATCCACATTAATCTTTATTTGAATTAGGTGATGGTTTTTATGC
>CAXARO010000586.1:0-91395 GCA_963971305.1 Arcuatula senhousia | reverse complement strand
TTCAATAATGACATTTGAAATTAAAACATTGCACATGTACATGTAATTGATGTTATCTTTTTGACTATGAAGTTTTGTTTATAAAAAGATAATGCAGTACCAATAAATTGGAGATTATATACTGCAGGTCAAAAGTAAACCCGATAACGGTTACTAGATGCAAATATATCTGCGGTTTTTACACTGCTTTCGATTTCACACCTAAAGGCCCGGAAGTATGTACGTTAGTTACCATTCATTCCCTGATAATACAGGAAAGTGTTTGTATAGACAATGAGCCTTTCATCCTCAACCTTTGAAATTTGTATTTCGTTTTGAAGGCGATATTCAATTAAAAATAAAATCTACATTATGCGAACAGTATACATCTAGATTTTCAGTTTCGTTTGATATAATTTTAATATAATTAAATAACTTTATTACATTAATTTAGAATATAATCAGAAATATATATGCCAAATATGTGCTCAACGAGAAAAAATGCTTCAGTATATACTTTTCTCGTGTGTCGGCTTTGTTTTGTTCATTTTATTGTGTTTTAGTTCTCTACAAATTTTATTCATTTGATTCCACACGGGTAACCATAATTATAAATTGAATTTTCTATGTGTTTGTTTTATTCTTAAACAAGTGCTATGCCCGGACTTCAAACCATTGCGTTACATTGTGCTCTCTTTCTAACGAAAGACTGGTAGTGCCATTGGTGCTGTCACATTTTTCGATTAATGCTAGATATTTTTATTTCCAAGGTGAAATTTCGCACTTCCAGGTTGACATTTCTCAGTTCCAAGTTGACATTTCTCACTTCCAAGTTGACATTTCTCACTTCCAAGTTGACATTTCGCACCTCCAAGTTGACATTTCTCAGTTCCAACTTGACATTTTACACTTCCAAGTTGACATTTATCAGTTCAATCTTGGAAGTGTGAAGTGTCAACTTGGAAGTGCGAAATGTTCGTTCTTTCTTCTTCAGATCTTCACATACGATACAGTAGATTTGTATATTTCAATTGAATGTCATTCAATTTGACCTTTGGCCATTCACAAAACAGCAAGCAACGTCTACTTGCATCGTTGAATGCTCCTGGATGTATTTCATTGTGGTTGTGTTAAAATTGCTACTTGTTGGTATAGGCTGTGTAGCGTACACTCATTCCACATCTAATTCTATTTTACTTCCCTGACTTGGTTTTGACAATGTAGTTGGAACACGACAGTAACCTAATCAAGTTTCTTTTAAATCTTATTGATTATTATGTCTTATGTCAGAGATGAATTTAAGTATAAAAGACAATAATTCCAATGAATTTAAAACATTATAAAATCTATCAGCAATCACATTCATTATACATGATTGTATAACTTGATAATACAGTCAAATTTGAAACAAATATGCTTCGTTTTATTAATAAAACATTTGTTTATATTCATTAACAAAAGTTTTTAATGCTAAAGTGCTAAAGTAATGTGTAGCATATTGAATTCTACACAAAAAATTGTATCCTTCAAATACACATATTATCAAATAGAATATAAACCAAAAACGCTTAAATTGATTGAGGTACTCTGGATTGCCGTTTCAGTAAACTATAACGTTGGAAAAAACTAACATCAATGATAGTAAGTTTTGTTCAACGTTCACAATACAAACATTCTTTGGTCAATTATCATTTTTATTAAGGTGTATTCAATCACTCCTGTTACGCAGAATCCCTGAGAACTAAATGGTACGTAAATATTCAGATTCAATTGGTCGATGCTGGACATGCTGTCCCTGTTCGAACTTTTTTGGGGTACTGCATGACGAATGTGTTCGCGTTTTAATTGCCTAGTTTGTGTGTTTCTTGTTTTTGTCTATTATTGTGTTATGTTCGTTTGTGCAGATTTAACTTTTGTTCTTTTTTTTTACTTTCGATATTTGACTATCCCAGAATTTAGCCTTCAAAACCAGTCTTGTTATAAATCAACCCTTTCTTTTTCCTATCAAGAGGCGACTGATTTTTCCGAGGTTGCTCCCATTTTCATATTATTGTGTGATGTTATATTAAAATGTATGCTCCTTTTATTGTCCGCACTGGGGTAGAGTTTTTGTCTATTTTTTTTTCAATTATCGATTTTGTTGTTATCTATGGTGCTCAGCTTTCTTTATAAATATTTCATTCGTTGTTGAATTTCGTGCGTTGTAACCACTTGATATGAAGAATCTTAAAACTAAAAAACGTACGCAGTTTTTATTTAAGGGGAATAAATATGTTCTTACCACCGCGTTAACTTTACTGGAAACATTTGAACTTTAAGGGAAAACATTATATTCTTATATCCGTAACCCCTTAAAAACTTAATTGGCTAAATCGTTTGTTTTTTTAGAAGGAACATATTCGTACGAATGGTTATGAAGACGTGTTGCAAAAAAATGTAATCAATATTAACTATATTATCAACAATAAATAATAAAAAAAATGTATCAGATGTAAGTTTACGATTCATCATTAAAGATAAAATACGGTTGCAACCCTAATGACCCTTAAGAAATTATGTTTTTTCTCTTCGACCATCTTAACAGTAAGAACAAAACGGCTTAAATATATAATTTGTTTTTTAGCGTTCATTTATATTCAGGACGATACTGACTTTACTTAACCCTTTCAGTGCCGAGCCTTTTTCTTTATTTTGCCAGACAAACATTCGACTATTCAAATACAACTGGTACGTCAGTGACGTTAACAATAGCGTAACGTTACAAGAAAGGGAACCAACAAAGGGAAAACAACGTCTTTAGAACAGAAGATAGAAAATCGTGATGAAAGAAAAAAAATGATTTCAACAATATTATTACGTTTTTTTCAGTTTTAAATTTAAAATGTGAAATAATGTCTTTTCATTTTTTGTATCTCTTATCGTTGAGGAATTCGATGGGTTGTTTTGTTTTTGCTTGTTTTTTTCCCTTTCTGTTTTTTTTTTCGTGTTTCCCTCTTAGTAAGTTTTTTTTTATTTCTTTTAGGTCGGTGGTTGTTATTATTTTCGTTTTCTCATGCATTGAGTCAAAAGATTTTAAAAAAATTGTATGCTTTACAATCGCTGTTTTATAATTCTGTTTATATTCTTTGAACATTTAACATGTTTAAGTTCAAACGATGTAAAACTCAATATATGTTATGCCACTTTGCATTAAGATATCTTTTAAAAAGAAAATACAAAATTAAAAAAAAATCCTTTAATTTAACACTCTTAATTTATACTGAGATCAAGCCTAGTGGCTACTGTTCCAACGCTTCGCACTGGTGGTGGTGCCAACACATGCCATGTACACCTTTAAGACACGCTGTACAGTATGTACTTGCCCTTCGTCTACGCTGCGGCCGTGAGCATACACAACACTGTTTTTGTTTACCGCGCATAAGTTTTTTGTAATCTTCAAGGATTATTTCCTCTGTTACGTACAAGCCGTCGCTCATCATTATTCAGATATTCTTCGGACAAAGATTGTATTATTTCCTGTATGAAGTCAAGTCTTGATAGCCCTTTCCCGTCTGTATTTTGTGAGTACAAAATGTATGCATTTAGCATCATGCGGTGAAATATATTGATGGTGAGTCTTTTCCACATAGTTTTTTTGTTTTTCGTTTGTCGTTGTATATTCCTGACATCATGTCATTCAAATCGACTCCTCCCATACTTTTACTGTACACTTTCGCAACCAAAGGTTTGTCTTCTGCAAAGTCAGTTGCCTTAACTGCCGTTGAAATAAAACGAACTTTTTTACGATTTTTTCTTTCTTTGTACGCCGCGCAAAGTAAACGATTTTGTCGAGCATACACGCACTCATGTTCCCTGTGGTTGTATTCTTGATTAAATTTGGCATTTCTCTGTTTGCTCTAAGAGTTCCTGTCATAAATGTTCCAACGTTCAACAGTTTTTTAGACAGGGGTAAGGATGCGAAAAAATTGTCGCAAAAAACGTGGTACTTCATGTTTAAAAGATTGGATTCGCGCAGAAGTTTTAATACGACGTGAGTTCCCTGGCTGGGACTGTGTCGTACCTTTTACCGCGATAGGGCAAAACGTGGATTATATATCCAGTAGCGACTTTAACCAACATCCATAATTTAATTCCAAATTTATGAGCCTTACTCGGAATATACTGAGTCATTACAGTCCTAGCCTTCGTACCAACAAGTGATTCATCAATTAATAACTCTCTTTTGTGAATATAATGTCGCTTAAAAAACATGTTTTCATGCTCCACTAACGGTTTAAACCAAGCCGCCGGATTATAAAACTGTGAATTTCGTTGAGGGGTTTTAGTATTGTCGACCATGTGCAGAAATCTCAAAATCATTTGGAACCGATTTCTACGAAACATTTTAGGAAACCATGGTGTTGCCAATACATAGATATTGTAGGTTTTCGAATTATCCCCATATTAGATATAACGGCCAGAAAACCTTTTAGCTCATTTATCGTCATTCGAGTCCACAGTCTAAGTCTTGAAGATGGTCCTAGGTTGTTTTGTCCGGTTTTAAGGCGGATAACTTGTTTTTTGAAGACGAATTATTATTACATGTATAATATGTCAATTTTATTTCTACCTTATTATTGTTGCTTTCATTGTATACATATAGTGTACATGTGCGTATTATGTATTCATACGGTAATTTTATTTTGATTTGGCAAATATTCCATCTTGCCGCTAGAGCCTGAGCTTCTTTAAGTTCTTGAACGGTCCACCATTTAAAATTTTTTATTTTCTCTCAAAAATTTTAATACTTTTGAAAAGTTTATTCGCATTTTTTTGTTATTTATTGAAACCATGCACTACCGCTTGCCTATTATTGAAAAGAAAATTTTATTAAAATTTTAATCTCAGGTTTTTTTTTAAATAAATATTGTTCGCTGACCTAATGGTTTCCTTCACTATCTTTCGAGGAATATTCAGTGTGAACATCAGGTAGAAGTAAACTATTGGTTTAAAATTTCTTGGCGGCATGTTCTTTGTTCCAGGATTAGAGCGAAGTTGGTCAAGTTCTTCGTCCGGTTCGGGTGGGTAAATTCGGAATCAAGCAGCAATTATGATTGTACTTTTAACGCAACTTGTCCGACGTGACGTAATTTTGAC
Organism: Arcuatula senhousia; assembly: GCA_963971305.1. Lineage (NCBI taxonomy): Eukaryota > Metazoa > Mollusca > Bivalvia > Mytilida > Mytilidae > Arcuatula > Arcuatula senhousia. Next base: position 86,280 of record CAXARO010000586.1, on the reverse strand, counting down.
GTCGTTGCTCAATTATGACGTAAGAGGTTTTTGCCCGATATTTTTTTCTAATCATCTTTGCGTTATTGATTTTAAATCATATATATATATTTTTTTCAGTTTTAATATTTTACAAATTTCGAACATTGATCTAAAGTACTGTTCTATTAGAATTCGTTTGTAAATAATGTCATTTTTTTCTCCCTTTTCCTACAAACGGTATTTTTTCCTCATTTTTTGTTTTTGTTTTGCTTTTTTTATATCTTATTTTTGTGTTATTAGATTAAATCCGGTGATTTCCCTTTATAATACCCCATGTTCCCGATGGCCGACGTTTGTGACGTCACCATATCTGTGTCGAAATAATCGACGTTTTAATTGTATTGACAACAGTATCTTAGCCTAAAAAAAGGCATCTGGCAAAATGAAAGGGGTACAAAAAGCCTATTTTTAGGCTCTCTGGCATAGTAAGGGCTAAAGCACTGGAAGTCTCCGCTTAAATTACATATAAGAACATGAAATTAAATCTATAGATAATAAGTTTTTTATTTACATGTAATTGCTTTTACAAACAATAGTAAAAAATTGTAATCTTAGCTTTTATTCAGACTCCAAGATTACATAGATTCGATTGATGATTGCTATTGTCATTGAGTTCATGGCGACGGTTCCGATCCTGACGTTATTTTCCCCGCTATTTTATGCTTCATAGGACTGCGAAAAATGCAGAATTATTGACCCACATTTTTTAATAAATGTGCATTCAGATCGATCATGAAAAAAATAAATTTCTAGAAAACAAATAGTATAAAAATGACCATAAATATATCTATTAATGGAATAAAATCATGTCTCTGACCCAACATCGTGTTGATTGTGGAATTTGTTTTAAGTTGTAAATAAGACTGAAAGTATAAAGCTACCTACTAGAATAATTTTATGCACTTTTGATACACCAAATATATATACATGCTTTGAACATGATGAAATACATGTATTAGAATCAGTCATCAAAGCATTACACAGGAAAAATAGCAACAGACTTAAAACGACAGACACAGATATGACGGGATATTTTTATTGAAAACTCCCTGAATGAAATCCAAGAATTATTCATAATTGCTAATAGTATTCACAGACACCTAAAATTTACATACGAAATTTCAGAGGAAGGTATCTCATTTTTAGATACATTTATGTACTAAGGTGAACTATATATCTCAGAAAAAAGTCTTGACATAAAAACCTTTATAAAAACATCAGAGACCTTCCAATATATAGAAAGAAGCAGCTCCTATAGTCCATCAGCCAGGTCCGGAAAAAATAATTTGAGTGGATACCCCTGTAGACCGATTTTTTATTGCAGAAATCAAAAGACAAACATGTGAACTTTATTTTGCAACTTGTTATACTTAGCAAAAAAATGCGGAAACTGGAATAACAGAGGCCCCTTTAGGGGTACCATACACTGTCAAAAAATGTCAACTCTCATAAAACATTCGATTATACTAAGTCTGCTACAATATTATTAAAAAGAAAACATTTAACATATTAAATGTTGTGTAGACATCCAACGACAGACAAAAGTATTTTAAAATTTTCACTCAAAAAGTTTTAAAGGGAGATAATACAAGGAATGACTAAAATAAGTTTTTTTTATTTTCTTTTTTTTCCTTAAAAAATACGATAGCTAGAATAATTTGTAGAAAGAATCTACCTACAACATAACAAATTAAATAATACAATTCCTTTAAAATGTTTGCTGTACCGGTTGAAAGTTTTCAGTATTAATGAATGTGGTCACAGTCACCTGAAATCTATATTTTTTCCATGTTTAAATACAAATATTTAAAATAATGTGTTTCATTATATTTTCTTTAAATTTAAGTTTCTATATTTGACCTTTTTGAAACTATAGTATCAGACTATAAGAAATTTAGTCTTAATTGTCGTTTAAAAGTTGCCATAATTACATGTACATGTGCATTTTGGATCATTTTGCAAGGCAGCATACAAGAAAAAGAGGTACCAATGGGGTATCCGAATGTCAAAAGTCCGAAAGGGCAGAGACAAAACCAGTAAACACAGAGAAAAACAGACAACATGTAAAACATGGAAACACAAAATAACTGAATATCAATCAACAACGCGAACTCCAGTCGAAACAAGAGTGAACTCAGGTGGTCCGGAAGAGTAAGCAGTTCCTGCTTGCTAAAACACACAACATATACAATTATGGCGCTGCACGTTTGACCGTTTGTTGTACTTAGTTACAAAAGGGATACACGAAGTAACTTTTTCGAGGAAAGATGCCAGTCAATTAATAATGTTTCTATGTGGATATTTTTTTTCAATTTATGTGACGCTTTAATTGTTATGATTGTTTTGCCTATTGAAATTACTACTAGTATATTTGTAAATACTTTGAAGATCCATATTTAGTTTCTTCATTGTTGGCAGTTGTTTCCGTAACCGTCTTCTAAAGATTATAGATTTTAACGAAATTTAAAGCAATAAGCGTACTTCGAAAACAACAAAAAAGGAAACTATCATTCAAATCGTAACTTTTTTTCTTGCTAAAAATACATGTTGAAGGTCTTTTTATTGTGATTTTTTTATGCTGCTGAGCAATGTCGTAGAGTTTTCAATTTTCCAAGAAAGAAGTTAACACGACAAAGTTGAAATCACCAAACCATTGAAGTTAGAGACTGTGCTAACCGACGAATGAATTGAAAGAAGCATAGAGGCACAATTGGGGCATTCGAATGTCAAAAGTCCGAAAGGGCAACGACAAAACCGGTAAACATGAACAAGAACAGCACGAATAAACACAAAATCAACCGAACGGAAATCAACAACGCGAACTCAAGTCGTAACAAGAGTGAACCCAGGTGCTACGGAAGAGTAAGCGGTTTCTGTCTGCTATAGCACACCCGTCGTGTTGCTAATTTTCAATTCGGTGTGTCAAATCCATAAAAGGAAGACAAAACAAATTTCTAAGACAAACAACATCTGCACTCATTTGAGAGATTGTCTACGAGTGCACGGTGATAATAGAATATAATAGTTTGTTAAACCAATTATGGGCCCATCACTGGGCATGTATATACATACAGTCATGAATACAATTGAAAACATTATACATTATAGCTTAAACAGAAGATATAGACATATTTAACAAAAGACAAAAAAAGTGATCAATGAAAATAAACGCATTAATTATTATCTAATTTAGTTTAAGCTATTATGAATAAATGAGGATCACTAGTAAGCCATAAATAGTCTGAAGTGGCCAAACAAGATACTTTTTAACTGAACAAATCTTTTCCGATTCTCGTTCAGATAATTTAAGATATTCAGTTTATATTCAGTTCAATCATCATTACAGTCGGTTCAGATCCGTTCAGACAAATTCAGTTTGTTCAGACTATCGTACGTTAATTAGTGTTAAGATCTGTCAAGACTACTTCAGTAATTATCGGATCGATAACATTTATTTGAATTTAGATTCGTTTGGACCGTGTTAAGATGTGTTAAGATAATCAGAGTTACATCCCTTTGTACTATCAAGACAAGTCATATCCGTATTTGTATACTTCTGTAAAACAAGTAGCGACTACAGGGAGGGAAATAAAACGACCGAATTATTCAGGTTAGGTCTACAGATTTCGGGCATTTATATTGACAAGATTCTTCGATTACTTTCATTTTAAATTTGGTCATTACTTGTTACTTTAGTGGGTGGAGCCGTGCGTGATGTCAGCTTAAATTTAATTTAATGAAATCCTCGCGATCTTACGCGAGTTAAATTATATTTATATTTTTTATTGCGAATGTAAATTATAATTATATTAAATGCATGCATGCGTCTTTGAGCAACTAGAACGTAAACGATTCTAATCATTAGTAATTTAAATCATATTGCTTGATTTTTTAACTCGGTTCTTGTTTTGTGTCAATGCATGTGCGCTAATGAAATCATTTGACTTAAAACAAAGTTGTAGAACGTCAACTTTATGTTTTATTTTATTTCGTGACCTTCTTCTGTTAAAGACCGGCTTGTATTTTAATATAAATGCTATAGATGTTGTTTATATACCATAACTACACTAAGTCTTTATCTTCTGTGAATATACAAACAGGAGTATCCAACATAAACGCGACAGGCAGTGGTGGTCGTATGTTACTCTATAATTACCGGTACACTAATTAACTAACTGTAAACAGTTAAACCAAAGAACATGTTGGGATGCAAGAACATTAAAAAATGATGATTTAAAATCTTTTATATACAGTTCAATATCAAATATAAGTTGTTGCGGGTGAAACAGTTGCGGGAAATTCGGACCTGGCACCTTTAAACCTAAGTTTCGTCTATAAAATGTTTACCACAGAAAAGCGACAGAATACACAACTACCGCAGCTTTCTGCAGCATGCTATATAATAACTCCTAAAACATGAGGACGTTAATAGTAAGACAGATACACATCCGAACATTTAGACTCGGCATATTCATTAAATGGATTATTGCACAATATATCCACGGCTGCATTGCATTGTGTAAACTTTCATCAAGATAAATGTTTTGATTTAATTGCGACGGAAGATCCCAGAACCCCCTCCCTTTTTCCCCCGAAACAATTTGTAATTCTTATGCAGATTTTTTTCAAAACTGGCCTGGAAACCCCCGCCCTTTGTGTTGACCCGTCCCATCTACTATTTAAAGTCAAAATGTAATAATAAATGATTTATTAGTATTCATTTTATATATCAACATAAAAAGATAACCCCCATTCCTTCCTGTTCTTCAAATTGAAGGAAACGCATAAGACATTTTTTGGCGGTTCCACTACCTGCAACCCCTTTTTAGGATCCGCCACTGCAGGTTTAACCGGTTGAATTAAATTGATAGCCTCAAAATAAAATATGTTTAATAAAACGCTACACGTGAACGTTGTAATCAATTTATTGAGTAATAGCAGGCTTGTCATCCAAGGAGAATATTATCGGCTATATATAATCTACCGCTGGCAAACTGAAGACAGTCCAAAAAATAACGGTGTATGATTTTGAAAAGGAGAACAATATGAGAAAAACGTAGACAACAGACTAGGTTTAGACTGATGCTTACCATTTCTACCTTTTGTCCTATATTCTATTGTGAATAGTCACGCACGGGTAATTTTTTTAACTGTCTCCAGTTTGCAAGTGTTAACGATAGCCTGTAACAGCCTGTGACCAAGGTTTTAATGAAAGCTACTTATGGTAGTTTTAAAATCTTGGTTGGAGACATACAGCTAGTTATAGATGTTGGCAGAGTATGTGTATTCGGCCGCTGGTCACAGATATATTATTATCCAATTGTTGAGACAGATGATAAACGTCACAGATCCGTGCGGGACCCGGAGGGCGAATAGGCCCACAGCAGCGCTAAACTTGTAGGTAACAGTCCACTTAAAAAGGCTCTGAAACCTGACATCGGGTCAGGCCGCTTAGCGCATAAAGCGACTGGGGTGTGCGCCCCAGTTGGTTGAATGGGGCAGCCCTGTCATAATGAATACCGGGGTCGTCAGGCCATAATTAGGAAAACCTGAACGCAAACCATAGAGGGCCAATGTGAGGAGAGTGCCACGCTTCATGCTCCACATAGGCTTAATTTTTTGCCCCTACCAACCTCTCCCCTTATCCAGTTGTCTTTTACAGTTACTTTATTTCTCATCCCATCTCCGTTTTTCTCTCTCAGTGTGTGTAGGTTCAGCTAAGATTCAGCATTGTATGTTCAAAAGATAAGGGTTGCTAATGTGAAACTGGGTAAATGATTGGCTATATCCCACACAGGTAATTGTTCCAACTAGTATTAACTCATTTCAGGTAAGAGTTCTTAATTGTCAGTCACCATAGGTAAGGGTTCCAGATAGTGTGAATTTTTTGGGGAAGGATTTCGTCACTCTCTTGGTACATTGGTCTATATATGTTGCGTTGAGGGTACATTGGCCTGTCTTGTGAGTTGGTTCGTTTTCCTTCTGGTTTGTGATCGTACATAGGTCCGTTTTGCAGGACATACATGGGTCTGTGATTTGGGTGCTGTGTCCTGAATGGGTCTACATAATTCATAAAACAAGCAACAAACAAACAAACAAATGAACGCCAAATGTCAAAGAAGCATCCCGCCAAAAAAAATGTGAAAATATTTTATAATAATAATAATAATAATAATAATAATAATTATAATGATAATAATAATAATAATTTGAGGTTCTTATATACCGTTTTTCACAACAGTTTAGTCGTCTCAAAGCGGTTCACAAATTAACTTATTATCCGTGGTTTTTTGGGCTGTACGAACTATAATCATTTTAACCTCCTAGTGGAGTATATGCAGTCAAATCAAATTTATTCAATATACTAGTATATGAAGTTTATAGCTGAGCCTATACTGACCCCCCCTTCCATTAATTGATATATGTATTAATAAATTACAACTATGCTGCTTTTACATTCCTTATAATTTTCTTTTTAATTACATGCACATTTCTATGTTGTGTCTTCCTTGTTTGGTCTTTTCTCTCAGTCATATTAAATGATCCTCCAATGATTCTTTATCCAATACTTACGCTACATTTTAAATTCAATGGAGTGAGTGGGTTGATCCATAGATACAATATACACTAGAAAGCACCCACGAATTCGCGGGGAAAGTTGCCTGAACATTTCCATCGATATAGACTCTATAACTGAAAAACCTGAATGCTGACAATAATGGGCTTACATAAATACAGACGCACATAAATTAAATATTTTTCTTTTGGTTGGTCACCAAGTAGTGTTTCCTTCCATTTCCATATTTCAAGTGTTCTTCAACATTCATTGTTCCTTTGTTTACCACAACACCTCCTGATATATTTCTCATCAATTTATGTTCTTACATTATCTCCTTATTGTCTATCGCCCATATATAACCCATATTGTGTCCTTAATGTCTATTGCCCATATATAACCCATATTGTGCAACTAACTGACTATCTCAAACATATATCATAATGTACTCACTGATTGCTCATTTACCCGGCCCGTTCCCTTACTGTTTTTTTTTCATTTTGCCTATCAAAAATGAAAGGATGATACATTTATGTTTATTTTCGTGCAACGTTTTCGACGGTCTATTTTTGGATGCTTTCGTGATTCAGTGTGATTTCTCACGTTTTCGTTTTAGTTTTGTCCGTATTTTTGCCCCGTGTTTCGTGTTGGAAAACATATTTCTAATGTCCCCTTTGCCACTATCATTAAACATATAAAAAGAGGAGGAGGTAAACACCAACTAACTCAGTCACTCAATAAAACATTATTGTACCACTGTTTTGCTCATTTACCCGTACTGGTACTGTTTTTTATTTTCATTTTGCCTAACATAAAAATGAACCATAAAAAGTGAACCATATCAATTCAAGTCATGTTCATTTTATCATCTCCTAAATGTTCATCGATCCTATGTGGCTACGTGTAGCATTCTTGTATTTAGAGCCTGTATCTTTACCAAAGTTTTTAGTGTAGTTTTAAGTGTCAGTTGCAGTCTACAAATTAGCACCAGTCCGACAGGTTTTGGCCTGTTAAAATCGTTTCGGTCCTGTGAATTTTGGCAAATTTTGTAACATAACCTATATAAAATATTTGAAAATAATGGATTTGGACCTGTAATTTTTAAATTCCCAAAACGCTATTTCTTTGACTGCAGTTGGACATTTTGCAAACTTCTTTTCATTTTTTTTATTGTTACGTTTACTGCTTTATTATTTTTATCTATCTACCCGAAGGGTGCTTAAAATATATACTATGTAACACATACCATATACCTGTTTTTAGTGATCATCAGATAGGGACGGTTTCAAAAATATTGGGATATAATTCCGACCTGAATACGCTATTTCTTGGACTGCAGTTAAAAACATTTTGCTATCTCCTTTTTATTTTTATTGTTTCGCATCATGTTACGTTTCTTGTTTTATTATCTTTATCTATTCTATCTACCTGAAACTTGCTTAAATATTGGGGATAGAAACGAAAGTATTGTTAATTTGTAATTTTAAATCCAACTCGGCAATATTCCGTAATTTTTTTTTACGTTTTGTCCCCCCCCCCACCCATTCCCCCATAGCATCACAGAAAAATGAAATATTCAATAATGAAATAATACACTGTTTATTGTTTAAGTTTATAACAAAAAACTTATCATGTAGTAGATTGTGAAAAGAATAAAATCCGAACATTGTAAAAAGTCTATTAATATAGATAATATAGATAGATAAAGGTCGAAGTTTGCGCCACGCCGCGCACCCCACAGTTTCCTTTGATATATCAAACGCGCGGTACTGCGTTGCGATATCTTTAATGCAGATGATATTCGCCGACAAACTAATGAAAATCGAGGGTACATGATAATTAATCTTAGATTATCGATGACTGGTCTTATCAGTGGTGTAATAATTAAGTAATTACATGTAACCTCTTGATGATAAAGTATACGGATGCAAGTAACCAAACACAGCATGAGAAGACATATTTGCTGAAGTTTATTTGATAAAAATCGGTGGAGGAAAACTGACACAATTATATCAATACGCCATAAGAAAATATAATTTGCTGGGAAAGAAACCTGGATAAATGTTCCATTAAACTGAGATTACCTTTTTTTATGTAATTTCCTATAAATGAGACCAAGTTGACTTATTAGAAGTAACATATGGCAATCTAGTGACACCAGTCATATAAGAGTAGAAGCGCGTCGAATCTTCAAATATTCATTTGAATGTTACCCTTTTTATCGAGAGAATATAAAAAATATCACAAACTGCAATTATTACTATCAATATGACATGTATGGTTTTGTATCTTCATAAATGAAATCAAAAACTTATACAATGAGCCCTTCTTTCTTTCATGTATACATGTACACGGGACAATTCATTTATAAAAGAACATTTCATTTTATAAATATACTTTATTAAATGAAGCGATCGTGTAGAACACAATGAATTCCTTACTCCAAAAGGTAAATACTTATTATGTCCGACGTAATATTTTTTTACTTTGCAATGTTGTTTTCTTATTAAGATTGTAGAGAAAACCTCACAAGCTTTAATTAGTGTGGAATAGATTTTACGGACTGTCATCACAATATATTCTTTACAGGTATGCGGAAAAAAGACTATGTATTTTTACTGCTGTATTTTTAGCATGGGGTTTGGGATTTTTAGCACCTAGCGAAAAAAAAAACCAAAACATAAAGCAGAGAAACACATACATTTCAACATGCAGACAACATAATCTACACGGCAGCTTCTTATATTTACTGACAGATAGGTGAGAAACTGTCATGGTGGATTTCTTTTCTTACTTTCGGATGCGAATTCGTGCAGAATTGGAAAATGTTTAGAAAAAAAACTTTGCATTATTTTGGAAAAAAAAACTGGGGACGAAAAAACCCTAAGTATTCTCCATGGATAAATTCCTGCTGTAAAATGTATTTTTTTTTATATATATCATTGAAAATTCTTTTATTTTCCAAATATTTTCTACGTTATCCGAAAATTAACGCCATGTAGAACGCCCGAATATCAAGTGGGTGATAAAAAGTCGGCGAATATCATCTGCCTCAGATGTGTGTCCAGAGCTTTTTATTATCTATGTATATTATATCATGGAAGTAATATAGACTCTTATTATACTTCTTATATCTATGGTTGATCGAACTGCTTTATGTTTTATTGTTGGTTTTTTTTTTGTTGGGGGTAGGGTAAGATTAAAGATGGCTTATCATAAAAATGTATATTGATATTTTGAAAGCTGCACCTTTTGGTTCTTATCATAGAAAAAAAACCTGGTAATTAGAAGTATAATAATTGCGTCACAAAAGCTCCGAATTTAAAGTTTCAAATAGTCTCAGCCGGGCCACATAGGCTTGAAACCCGCTGTTATCTGAAGAAAAAGGCCGGTATAGACTGGTTTCCTGCTGATATACAGTAGGAAGTCGGTTGTCAAATTATAATTTTTTACATGTATTGATTTATTGAAATCTTTTATCAGGAAATTAATTAGCATCCTTGATAGGTTTGTGAACTGGACAGCGAATAGCGGAGAATAATCGGCATTGCACGAGTTAAAGCCTTACTCCACCGAAGTCCTATAAAAAGACGAAAAGGGCTTGAGTTAGACACCCTTCGGCTATAATTGTTTGATGTTTTACGCCCGATCAAAACAAGACATACACTCAAAACAAAGAAACAAACCATAACACATAAAAAATTAAGGTTAAAGAAAAGATTAGATAGTTCACTAGAACAGAAATTATGCTATCTATATAGTACAGAGTATACACATACATGTAAATTAGCGGTCCGGGATTCGGATAGAAAGTCACAGGAAAAAAGGTCACAGTTTTGATAGGAAGATAAAAATGTCACAGGAAAAAAACAAGAAAAAAATCACAGGAATTAAAGTCACAATCCCATATTGAACTAAATGTTGGTATTTTGTGCTCATACTGCTATTCTTCTTGATTTTTGTTATTTCATTTTTTAAAACTAGCAATCTTGGGGGAAAGTTTAAGATATGAATAAATACTCTTTCGATCTAGCTAGACTTGATGACAATAATGAAAAATATTATTTACTTACAAATGACTTATTTTTGTAAATATGATTAAATACATTTTACACAGTGAATTTATACATGTATGCTTTACACATCTCAGATTTTTTTCCCTTTTTCCACCACGAGCTTTCAATGAACTAAATTCCATTAGGAAAAGGAAGCATGGGCGTCATAGGATGTAAATAATTTGAGGCAAGAGTGAAGCGCTGATTGCAGCAAATTTTTTTATGCAAAGCAACAATTGAGGGTTGATAGCCGCTTAAGGCCTCTTGAAAATCTGGATAAAATGGTGCAAAATCCTGGTTTCTAGTAGGGATTTTCAGCCAGTATTCACTAGTCTACTGAATTGATTACTTTTCCGTCAAGAAAATTGATTTATTGGGATACATTAGTCCCGTGCGGGGCCCGGATGGCGAATAGGGCCGCAGCAGAGCCTAGCTTATCGTAAGAGTAGACTAAGGGTCTTGGGATTCTGATGTCGGGTCAGTGCTCAGCCCACAGAGCGACCAAGTGTGTACCCTAGGTGGCGGAATAGGGTGGCCTTCGTCCGCGGGGGTTGTCAGGTCTATAATACAGAAAGCCTGACCGCTGACCATAGTGGGCCAACGTGTGTGGAGAGTGCCACGCTTCATGCACGCAAAAGACCCCTTTGTGAACCGCCAAGTAGTGCACCACATAGGCTAAATTTTCCGCCCCTACCCACCTCTCCCCTTTTTCTGTGGTTCTTCAAAATTTGCCGTTCCTTTGTTTCCCACCCCACCCCCATATTTCATTTATCATCATCATTTCATGTTCATTTTATCACCTTTTTCATGTTCACCTATATAGCGTTGCACGGGCGTAAAACACCAACTCACTCACTCGCTCATGGGATACATGAAGTAATACCTGTTGGGGGTAAATTAGAGTTAGGTTTGACTTGTGTCGATTTAAAAAATGAAAACAAGGGTATTTCACAGCAAGAATAATCTGCTTTACCTTAAACAAACAACACCGAGGTTACTCTTGAATTGGCAGTAACTAGTTTGTGGTGCTAGATTCGATAGCTAGGTGGTGCCATTGTATAACAAACATAGCTAGAGAGGAGACAAATTTTGGGCTAATTATGTTTCATTGTTCAGCAATGTTCAGTATACGTCAAATGGATTTATTATTTGCACCCGAGACCTCCCAACAATGAAAACGTGATCTTGATTGAAGATATAGGACCATATTCCGTCCATACGGCCGAGTCGTACCAAAAACACAGAGTTGTCCAGTCTTCTCAGCAGCAACATGATCTTTACATGCGTTGCTTTATCCAGGTTGCAAAGCATTTTTTTCTACCGTTAGGATTTTAAGGTTCATGGTTACACTTCGAATAAAATGGTAGATAGTTGACCTATTTTTCTAGTCTATGTACGACTTAAACGACACAGAGAAACAGAAAATAAAGTGTAGCAGCGCCTAGATATAAAAATCGCCGATCATTTTCCTTTCCAGTTTACAAGATAACTTTTGTTGTTTTCTCTATTCATTTTCTTTCCGTTCGAATTGTCCCATAAATAAAGCATGAATTACCCCTAAGTAACCTTCCATAAAACCGATTACCTTGCACGTGGAGGCCAAATGACAGGGCATTGTTTGTATTTGGCTATATTTGGGTGAACTGAAAAACGCAAAGAAAATGCACCGGCAAAACGGATCAAGTGTACACGTGCAAAATACTAAAAGTTTATGCAAAAAATATTTATCTAGACGCTGCTACGCCTTATTAAGCAATTGAATGTGTAGTTAAGGCTCCACATAGACTGAAAAAAGACGTAAAATATCGGTCATTTTTTCCGAAGTGTAAAATTGACAAACAAACAAGATTACTGGTGCACTATATTTTTATTATTTTCATAAATACAAAATAAACCATATTTGGTATCGTATATTATAGGACTTGTACACGAAATTGAGACTGGCATATTTGTACGGATTATATTTGAAATGTATCAATCTACGAATATATACACCTTCTTAAATACATATAGAAAAGATGCATGATCTAATTTCATGAATTAAGTTTATTTTAATTTATAATTAATTTGGTTAAAATAAAATGCTATTGTCATATTTTGTTTTTGTTCTTTAATTTTCAAGTGTAGTTAGTTTGTTAGTTAGTTATTGCTTTACTCCCCAGCAGCGCGATTCCGGCTATATCCGGGAGATGAACATGAAATTGGTGATACAATGAACATGAAATGATGATGATGAAGTGGAGGAAATGGGGACACAAGGCCAATCGGGTAGGAGAGTTTTGACTGCCACTAGAAAAAGGAGTAATGGGTAGGGACGGGAAATTTTGCCTCCTGCATGGGGATCCTAATGGTCCTACTCTTACCGAGACCTGCAGCAGGGTTCTTTAACGTGCAAGGAACGTGACATTTTCCCAACACGGTACACCACTATGGTTTGCGGTCAGGTTTTCCGCATTATCGCCTGACGACCCCGCATCTCTCGATGTCAGGGCTGCCCCATTCAACCACCTGGGGCACACATCCCAGTCGCTTTGTGGGCAAAGCGGCCTGACTCCGATGTCAGGTTTCTGAGCGCTCTTTAGTGGACTTTTACCGACACGCTTAGCGCTGCTGCGGGCCTATTCGCCTCCCGGGCCCCGCACGGGACGATTTTCAGTTGTAAACGCTATATATTTTATGCCTACGGACAAATACTTCAAATCAGTTGACACTCTCGTATTTAAACAGAAACGAATGTTCATGCACATGTCAGTTGGCCCAAGAAGCAGCCGGTACATCAAAAACCAAAACATTTTTTTGTATTTTTGAATATCTTTTAATTTATCTTATTCAACATCAAGTTTGTATGTCCCAACACTGCTTTAAAATAAATAACTTAAACAAAAACAAAAATGAGAAAATATATTCCCATTTTCGTGTCTTTACTGCACCTTGTCATTCTTTGGTGCACCAGGCGCACTGAAGTTCTGACAAAAACTAATTATCTGTAACCATAAACAAAAATTGTCTTTTTATTTTTACCCGCTAGAGTTTTTTTTTTTTAAACTTGGCTTAAAATTACTAATGATTGTTTTTGTTGCTCCTTTCTTCGTTTTTACATAATTTTAATGAAACAGAGACCAAGTATTTATTTATTTATTTATTTATTTATTATATTTTTATTTATTTCCTTTAATGTATGTACATGCATCAATATTCATATATGTTCGTTAATCCAATTTGTTTATGTTTATATAATTTCAATCTATTTATATTTCCTGTTTTCCAAAAAATTCAGAACCTGTAATTATGAAAATTTTACATATTTTTTAAGTTTTTACATTTCTCGCTTGTCTTTTTTAAGTCTACTAAGGGAAACAATCCCTGTTAAAAACACTTACTATTTTTGACTTCAATTATTGACATTTTACCTAGACTTAACGAACTTGACAACATCTGAACACATCTTAACAGTTAAATCTACTAATCATCTGAACATGTCCAACATGATCTTAACGCATCTGAACAACCCGCGACAGGGTACAATCTTAAATTCCTTAATTGATCTTAACGAGTCTGAAACGACGTTGAAAGGAGAAAATCTAATTATTCTACTGAAAGTCTTGATAAGTCTGAACAGATTTTTGTTCAGTATTTTTCAACAAAAATAGGTCTTAAATGGCCGATTTAGATGATTTTTTGGTTACTAGTGGATAATTCATTACAAATTAACTTGTCTTCACAGGATAGCAGCCATATGAATTTAAGGTCATTGTTATGATATTTGAAGTTGAAACAATAATTATCAACATATTTGAAAAGGGTTGTTCTTTCTTTAGCATTAGCTTTGCAATTTATAAGAAAATGATATTCATCTTCCATAGTAGTTAACATAATCTTTTATCCTTATCAATATTTCTGAATCGACAACGGTGTCCACGGTACAATGTCTTGAGTGAAGACAGCAACCGTGGAGCAACATAACCCTGTGTTAGCCATTTCTGTGTCAAACGTGACGCTCTGCCAAGGAATTCGATGTAATTGCCGCAAGCTCTGGAGTAACGAATCAACTGTGATACGAAGACTCCATAAGCCGCAGCTTCCTAGGATCCGTTGTGTCCATTATCTCAGGTTCTAGAAGATATATGAGATGGAGAAAGTCGCCAAATCGAGAGTTGTTCAGTGAAAGGACATTATCAATACTAGTATAACGGAACGTGAGATTAAAAGAGATAGGTAGTCTAGTTCTCCACGAGTACAATATGTCCCGTCTTATACTTCATTCAAAATTTCTAAGAAATTCAAAGGAAACTACTTGTTCTGATTTTGTGTTAATATGCGAATACTGTAATCTTACTAATTGTGTGGTTTAAAAAACTAGTTTAACCCCGCCACATATTACATGTGCCTGTCCTAAGCCAGGAATCTTTGACAAAGCTTTCGTTTGTACTTGTCTTTTTGATGTTTTCTGTTCCTTGTTTAAGAAGGGGGTCTATCTGTGACTATTTCAGGGCTGGATTTGAATTATATGCATCTTATTTAGACCATGGGCCAATTGCAGAACCGCGAGCAGTGCCACATCTTTTTATTTTCTATTTAAACTTTACTGATTTCAGTGTTTCCCATTTTTCGTGAAATTACATAAAAAGAAATAATGGTACACTTATGATATAATTTTCTGTAGACCTAAAATGCTTGTGTCGAACTACTAGTATTCTTTGTGTGTCGCCAGTAACACATACAAAGTTTCACTTTTTTATCGTTTGTCTTCTTGAATCGAGAGTCGCTCTTATTAAGTATTCCTTCTTTTTCTTTTATTTAACAAGGAATTACTCAACTACTTCCCGTGAACAGAATACTTTATAGACAAAAATACAAAATTCTGACATCGTTCTGGACAAAGTAACTAAACAAACGGATACAAAATTTTCTATGAGAACAGACACTTCAAGGTTAAGAGCATATGCAGGGACATGAAGGTTCACGCGCCCTTTGCAATAAAAAAAAGCTTCAGCGCCTATTTCTATTTATTTAAATACAGCTGATCAGTACCAGAATTGACTAAGGAACTTTGGTGTACTTTTGATTCTTAACAACAGCAATCGTCCGAAAAATTCAATTTGTTCGTCTGTGTGTGTTGCGGAGTCATAGATGACATTGCTGTTTAATTTTTAAAATGGAATGCAGTATTGTAAAAATCAATCATCAATGAGGACTTCTAGTCTTTATGCGACCGACCATTACGAAAACAGGGGGTTGTTCCGAGCAGACAATAATTTTTTTTTCATAAAGGTGTCTCGAGACAAATTTTTGTTTTCATTATTAACATTATTTTATATGGCAGAAATCCTTCTTCAAAATATTTTTACCTCTTTTACTAAAATGTTTTTCATCAAAATTCGGATTCATAATATCATTTTAGGTTAACACCAACCCCCTCATCCATTCTTTGATTTAATAACAATAGAATTGGGAAAAAATTACAAAACAACAACGTAACATTGTTTTAAGGCGACAGCTCAATTTTTAAGTACAAAGTAATGTAAATATTTCATATAAGTTTAAATAAAAAAGTCAAACGCACCTGACCTAAAGTAATTAAAGTCTTACAGGCCAAAAATAAGAAAACGTGATTGATTGGTTATAACTTTGTTTTCAATAATGTAAAAATTCACCTTTTCTGTATTGTAACTTCTTTTGTGTTGATTTAAAAAAAATACCATTGAAATGACTTAAAATCATATAGAAATAATGATTCTAAAAATAGAAAAAGTGACCTTCACATTTAATAATTTTAAAAATAAAACCATATCGGTCAAACCATAACAATCCGCACATGGACATTAAAAATTGAATTTTTTTGTAAAACGCCGTTTTTATTAAATCCTATTGGTTTTAATATTTTCAATCGTTGGCCATTGTATCTATGTGAATCTTGTTGAGTAAATTTTTCCTGTGATACGTGCCAAGTCATAGGATGACATTCGCAAATTGTAAGAATAGGGAAATTTTGAACATAATAATTAGCAATTTAAATTCTAAAAAATATCTTTTTTAGACATTGTTATGATGCAAATTCTTTTTCTAAGTCAATAATCCCTATGCATACTATAGATTTATAAAACAGTAATAATTGAAGTTTTCAACCCCATATTCAATTTATTGAAAATAAATGAATGACTACTTTTCAATTGCTCACCAGAGGGTACAGAAAACTGTTTTTTACTCTATTTTCCGCATATTTTATACAAGTATAACATTTGGAATTATGAAGCTTAGATGTAATATTTAATTTTTGTACCATAAAAAATCGGTCTACGGGGGTATCCACTCAACTTTAAAATATGACGTCTTTTCAGAGTTGGCTGATGGACTACTATCCTTAAAACGTATTTCGAGGAAATAATAAAGAACGTAATACCAGTGACAAGACTGAACTGATGAAAATAGTTGAATATTTTAAGACCAGGCTATTTAAAAGGGGTTATGAAAAACGAGAAATAGAACAAATAGTTGAAGCGACAATAAAAGATCAGACCTTTTGAAAGACAAAAAAAAATACAAAACACATTATTTATGATAAAAAAGTTCAACCCACATCTCCAGAAATAAGAGAAGCGAAACTATATTTAACTGCCTATAAATAGCATAAAATCTTACAAAAAATATGAAGAAAAAAAATGACCAAATATAAAGCCATGATATATAGGTAAAATGTTGACAGATAAAATTTAATAAAGAAAACAAATAAAATTATATAGAGACAATGATAAAAAAGATACACAAAATAAACGGTATATGGCCAACAATAATATTGCAAAATAATGAATTATCTTGGACAGCCACTGATGAAGTTGTTCCAACGGTAAACATATAATTATATACATTGTAGGTCATGTCAGAATACGGCAGAATCACCGGCCAAGTTTTTTTTGGACTCGGGTTAATTTCGGGCAAATGCCTCTAATACAAAAGTCTCTAGTTAATATAGCACTTTTCTCTCCAGTGGAGAGGAATGTAATGTAACAGAAAAATCGTTAAAACTCTTTCTAATACTGCTGCTGATTAATCATATGTCAGTCTTGAAAAAACTGTATCAAGCATATCAATATTTTGTTGATATTCATCCACTTTTCTACTTTATATTATAAAAATATTTCATTATGTGCAGAAAATAATTGTAAGAAAATACATAAGCATAGGAAATGTGGAAAGAGGGGAACAAGTTTTAAAAGGATATTCGAATGTCAAAACTTAGATAATGAGAATACAAAATCAGTGGACACACGAAAACATGGTAATGAAACATGCCGCATTTTAAATATCTATCGGCTGTTATAATTGTTTCCCCATTCCTCTCGTCAATAGCCACTCAAAGTAAAAATGTTCAAAATACAAAAGGCAATCGATTTAAAACATTGTTTCTCAAAAGTGATCTCTGCACAGCGTCCGACGTACTGACTAAAGTCTAATTTCATTGTATGTACAAGATCAAAGATTAAATCAAATCCACATGACTTTGTATAAATACAATAAAAAACGGATGTAGAATTGTTTTTTCCGTTCTCACAACTGTGAAACATTATAATTGTTTTTATCACTCATTTAAAGATATAATAATATTAAATTTGGATCTTAAAATTTCGCCTAAAATCTTTTTTTTCTACATTATAATAACAAAAAAAAACCGGTTAAATTGTAGCAGAATTTTATGAACTTTTAAATACGGAATTTTGTATGTGATTAATTATTGTATAACCGACGAGTTTGCTATCATGAGTTCAACAAAATTGGTCAGTCAGATTGATGCAGAACAAAAATATTGTCAGGAGTATTCAACCACTTTTTGATATAGAACTAATCAACCTGATAACAAAGCAGAAAGGTGAGTAAATCGTTTAAAAACCTAGAAACTGAAGCTTGATACAGTAATCTCCTAGAGCAATTATTTTGATAAATTAGTATTCAAACCGACGACTAAAATAAAACATGCCTTATTATCATTCTTAGACTGAGGGAAAATAATATACCACAAAAATACATTTTGGTTGTCATTGAACCATCTATCTCTTTACCATTTCTGTCCGTGCAGCTTGTACCAAAAAAAAACTGTTACAAGAAAAGACTAGTATTAAGCTTTGGTACACTGAGTCTTATCGACCAATGCATTTTGACGTGTTACATCATCACGAATCTCCGATTCAAAGATACAATTCATGCTTACGTCATCCAGTTTGCAGGTGACTCTGTCGTTGCTTACAGTGAATGTAACGTTAACAGATCTAGAAAAAAGTGGAAATAACAAAATTGGACACAAACAAATAAAACCCAACGCGCAATTTGAAATAGTTTCAAAGAAAAAACGTCATAACGATGGAATTCAAAATTGTTATAACTGAATATAAATAAAGCATTTTATTCTTTCCTGATTCGAAAGGGTTGACTCTATCAAGAAAATTAATTTAAACAAATCCTGTAACCGACACAAAAATTTAAAATGTCAGAAAATATTTATTGCTCTCATTATTCAGTAATAGCAAAAGAAACCAAATAAAACATAAACATGAGATAAATAAGGTATACAAAGTTTGGAATAACTTGCTTTTTTTCTGTTTACTTATTTACTGCTGTTATGTCTACCTCTTTATAAGCTTTTAGGCAAAGAAATGGATATTTTTAGGTTGTTAAATTCTGCACATGTACAAAAGATGACAATAATATTTTTGTATATAGAAGAAATAAAATCAACATTTGCCTGTCCTAAGGAATGTGTGACAATGCTTTTGCTTGTACTTGTCTTTTAAGTGTTTTGTGTTCATTGTTTAAGAAGGGAGTCAATCTTTGACTATTTCAGGACTCGGTTTGAATTATATGCATTTTATTTATTTTATTAATTTTCATTCATTCTTTTCAAAAATTTTGAATATTATTTAAAAAATAGAAAACACTACAATTTAGGTGCATTAAAGATGTCAAAACAAATGCCAGAAAATAACCTGAAGAGATAAAATGTGCGTTTTGTTATTTGTTTACCTTTAAATTAGAAATCAGTTTAAATTATTTGAATCATCCCATCAACTGATTGTATAATATCACATAAAAGTTTCCGTAAGAAATTAATTTCCTCAGCTTGGTTCCCTTGTTCGAACGTTTTGGTTTTTAGTGTTTTTCGTTTTCAACAGTTCACAAAAGCCTTTACTCGTCTCAACATATTACGGAAACTGAAATTTATTTTAGATAGACGAACATTAGAAAAACTATACCATTCATTCATTAGACCTATCTTAGAGTATGCAGATATTATCTGGGATACTCGGACTGCTATTCTTATACATAAAATTGAAAACATTCAAATAGAGGCTGCGAGAATTGTAACTGTTGGTACTCGTTTAACTTCGATCTCAAACTTGTACACCGAAACCGGATGGCAATAAATAAGTGATCGACGGGAAAAACATAAACTTATTCATATGTACAAGATTGTAAATAATATGACACCGCCCTATTTGTTTAATTTACTCCCAAATAGATTTGATCAAATCCATGGTTATAAAACTCGGAATTCTAGTACACTGCGACCAATATACACACGAACTTATCAGTATTCAAATTACTTTCTACTTTCTACCCTCTACAGTGCGATCATGGAACATGTTACCCAATGCAACTCGATCCGCTTCTTATATTAATATATTCAAATCGCGTCTTAATAACAACCTACATAAAATACCATCTTTGTACTATTGTGGATCCCGAAAGGGTCAAATCTTTCACGCAAGGCTTCGCTTAGAATGTAGCGAACTAAACAAAGACTTTTTATTCCATCACCCTTATGCCGCTGTGGTGCTGTAGAAACACGAGCTCATTATCTTTTAAATTGTCCCTTATACCAACCATTAAGACAGCAACTTATTTTAGATTTTCAAGTCCCTGTAAGATTATCTGCTGAAGTATTACTTTTTGGAGTCGATAGTATATCCGATGACGAGAATACTCAATTGTTTCTTAGCGTTCAAAAATTTTTGATTAGAAGTAAGCGCTTTAATACTTAACCGACGAACTTCGGTGAACAGGCAAAAAAAAAACAAAAAAAAAAAAAAACCTCAACCACCTCGCATGCACCTTTACTTGCACACGTACCTCCGTATTTTACTGCACGCTGCACATTTGCACTCAATATCGTTAATCATGTCCATGTTTTTTTTTCTTTATGTATTCTAAATCGATTCTTGAGTCATGCCGGATAATTCTATGATTATGGAAATGAAATGTATTCCGGGAGACGGATTTATATAAGGCTTCAAGTCTTGTTTCTGAATCCCGTGATTAATTTGTTGTATTATTGTCACATTGTCTCATGTTCATTATTTGAAAAATGTATTTGCAAATTAATTAATAAATATGTTTATACTAAACATGTAAAGAGAAAAAAACTGTATAAACGTCCTCTATTTTTTTATATTTTTTTACGTATATTATTTAACGAATATTATTGCGCTCCGTGCAGTATGTCCTCATAGTTTCTCCACTTCCCTGCCTTAGAAAAATGTTAATTGGGACATCAATCAAGTGTAATTATGACAATGAGTGGGATCTACTTTAAATCAATAATTGATCTCTGCTGCGCTTTTAATAAGGTATCTCTATCCATGTCAATTCTCTGCATTGACCTGCATTGGGACTTTATACAGGTGTTTTATCTCAAAGTACCGTCTTCTGCTTGAAACCATTGTAGGATACACATAAAATAGATACTTCATGGTTCTCTATGGGGTTACTCTTCGTATTCCAAAACGTCGATATTAAAACAGATACACCTAACTCGCTTTATGCAATATTTGCCCATTGCCTCAAAGAGGTTATAGCCATTACGTTGTCGAATTTTTTTTCCAAAATAATTTAAATCGAAACTTAAGCATTGTAATGATGGTTTGGATGGCCCTGAATAGTTCTGTTTCATTATGTATTTGGTTAGATAATACAGCAACATTTATACAGCGTGATTGTGCTGGTGGTTATTCATTTGGTGTGTACAATAAATAGATGCAAATTGAGGAATCTTTATTTGTATACAGACCCCCGGAGAAGGTGGAAAACAAAACTGGAAGTACAAAACATTACTATCATAAGTAACAATGTCAAAATAAACAATTCAAATTAACATAAATACCAAAAAAATACAAAAAAGATAAATAAATGGTCATAGGTAGACTGACGGACATTATTAGTCTCATTACACAATAGCACGGAAATTTGCAAAAAAAATGACAATTAATCACAAGACAATTAATGACAAAAAACAATTTCTGAGAAAAATTACAAGGTCGGGGAAAATAGCACCGAATCTGTACTGTATTTTACGGAAAAATCGGCGAGTGAGGTTTTTTACAGAAAAGTTATAGGAATGCACATATGGGTCAATAAGCAAATTAAAGGGAAAATGACTGTAAATTAATGATTAATTACCAGGTATATAACCTTCTAAATTGGGGTAAAAGGGGGAATCCCCTTGCAAAGTATATATGCTGAAAAAATACAAATCGCAACGTTTGTAATGTGATGATATGAACATATGCATAATTACAAAGATATTCTATAAGATCCTAACTAAAATATTATATATAAACTTACATCAGATCTGTGGTACATCATAGACTTGAAATGAAGTTTAAAATCAAAAACAGTGTAACCTTGTGTACGTCAGACGGGGAGTAAAAATAGCTGGAAGTGAAATGAGCGAAGTGGCGAGAATTTGAAGATTCGACACTACATGTCATTGAACAGCACACTCCCCCTTTGACTTCTATAAGAAATTACTAATGCTTATTATACAATTTAAAGCTTCCCCTTTACATGAAATAGAAAAATAACCTGAGAAACTGGTGGTTTCTCAACAAAGGTAATAATAATACAAATGAATGTTTGAATGAGAACACAAATGTCAACAAGGTAGCAAATCAATGTCAAACCTGGAGGGCATCTACTTACAGAAGGGAAACTAGTTCTGAAATCAGTCTAGTGTATGTTTTTCTCTTTCCATCTTTGACGAGGGCTACATGGACTTAAGGAATTTTTAATCTGCACTCGGAAACACTTTGTCAATAAGTGCAGTCGGCCATGAGTTCCTAAACGCATCCGATTGTTCATGAGAACTAAACCACTTCCATATAGGTTGCGACGACTGATTTGCCACTTAGAACGGTTTTGTAGTCCTTCAAGATATTCGACTCTCCATCTACGCCAAAATTGTTCGGTTAGTCCTTGGACATGTTTCCAGTGTGAACGTAGGAGCTAGGTCTTTCGTGCCGAATTCTTGAAACGGTTTGATATCTGGGTTGGTTTTCATCGTTAAGAGAGTAATGGACTAAGAATACTGGGGGATTTGGGATTGCTTGACACTGATGTATGCGGTCTTTTGTTTATTATGGAAATCAGCTCTGCCATGAAGATTACAAGTACAGTCAAACTTGTTTTAAGAGGTCACCCTTGGGATGTGAAAAAAAAGGCGACTTAAGACAGGTGACTGCCTAATATAGGTTCATTTTTGTTAATTTCATCATAGAAAGGGACAAAAATTTGTGGCTGCATAAGACAGGTCATTGCTTAATAAAGGTGGCTGCTAAGGCAGGTTTGACCTCGGAGTTAGTGTTCTGTCCTTTTTTGGACTAGAATTCCATCTTATATTCTTTTAAGATGTCTCTCTTATGTGCTTCCCATGTGGTGAGCATACGTTGGATGTCATTTTCATGTTGCAATAGAGTCTTGCAAACATGCTTTCACGTGATCATTTTCAACGAATTCTGAATCGAGATTTAGTTCTGATGTCGAACCGACAAAACTAGTCGGAATGAAACTGTGGGTCCTATCACGGTTATTACGCGCCTTACAGCATTTTTAAAGGAAGACGTTGAATGTTCTTCTGATACTTCTAGATAAACTGTCCTCGTGGCAGAGCAGGTAAATAGCAGGGCCCAACGTTTCCGGTTCGCACAAACTCCTCTCTTCCTGCGGAGAGTAACGCTCCACGGACCGAAAGTGTCAACTCCAACGTAAGAGAACGGTGGTGATAGAATCAAACGATCTACGGGAAGATCTGCCATTCGTTGAATTTCGACGAAGTTTCCGACATGTAAGACAGCTTCTAATCAATGATGAAATAATACGCTTAGCCCCAGCGATCCAAAAACCACCGGCGTTCACAGCACCTCCCGTCAAATGCCTGCCTTGGTGATTGTTTTTCTGATGGAAGTGAAGAACTATAAGTGAGGAAACATGATGTCCTTTGGGAAAATGATAGGGTGTTTGCACAAGTCGAAAGTATCTGTTGACGGTGCGTCCTTGAGTCTGCCCCCGACTCGGATTATTCCATCGGAAGCTAACACTGGGTTCAAAACAAAAAAAACGTATGTTGTACGAGGGCTGTCCGTAAAGTTCGTAGACAGTTGATATAAAATAAATAATTTTTATTGGATTTTCTTCAAATTTTGTTATAATAGAATAAGTAGTCTTATAAAAAGGTGTACCGAATTTTAGAATAAACAAACAACTACAATTTGATTTTTCATCATTTAGAAAAAAAATCGTATTAATAACCCGGAGCAAGACGTTCATATTTTTCGACGTCAAATTAAACAATTTCTCTTCCATATGGTCATATTGAATGCAATATTTTAAAAACTTTTATGAGTTTTGAACATTATATTTTGTCAGATGCATCTTTATTCATATTTCTGTATGTATTGTTTCATTTCTGTAAACATTTGATTCGCAAATTGCATGGAAATTCAAGTTTTTAACATCAACAATACAACTCCAAGTAAAGTATATTGGTAGGGACAGCACTATATTGGAAATATGGTTATATCTTAATACGACAAAACATGCCAATCGGTTATTTTCTATCTCCATCTGAAATGCACATGCCATGGTAAGTATCTTAGTAAGCTTTTTCCACAATTTAAAGAATCTGTGTATATCTGTTAATATTTTTCAGACCCAAGCATACAATTTTATAAACGTCCATCGCTCCACCTCTTCGCAAAACGTTACTTTTTCTACGTCGCTGAAACTGATGTCAATTCTCAAAATACCGATTTCTCGATAAATTAAAATTATGAACCCTTCAAATTTGGTATGTGCATCATTCTAACTATTTGCAACACTGTAGTACAAATTTTATTGCATCGCTAGATATTGGTTATGCATAGCGAGATCTTGTTTTAAGCATTCTGAATATTTCCGAAAATTTTTTACCATTGCTCCGACCCACCATACAGCGAGTCAAATAATTAAAAATGTAGCACTATTTATGTCGAACATTTGCAAAACAATAAACCAGAAATAAAGGAAAATGTTCAAAATTATTATTATTTAAAGAACAAATTCCTAGTACGTCGTATTGGTTCAAATCTTTGCTTGTCCACGAACTTTACGGACAGCCCTCGTACATCTTTCCTGTTCTTAAGAAACTTGATTTCTGATGAGTTCCGTTCTTCTTGTACGGAGCAGATTGTCAGGGTTTCTGATTCTGTCGCTAAGTTCGTGTCTACCGTTCTACATATCTTCCTGCGAATTAAGGATTTCAAGAAACTAATACATCTAACTATACGAGATCATTGCAAGAATCTATCGAATCTTTGTGTCCCTAACGATTGCTGATGTCTACTTACATCTGTTTCGGTTTTGTAACACTCAACATGAGGGCGAATCTCCTCGTCCCTTTCCGGATCGATAAGCACGTGTTAAGATTATACTGGAGTAATGTCATTAAAAAGAATATTCGAACCGTTTATCTACACACTGCTAGGTAAGTCAATGGAGTCTATTGAACGAGTTGCTATATCAGCAGGGTTCTGATCAGATGCATGGCACGTAAAATCACTGCATTGGTCAACTTGATGCTCGAATGTGACTAACTATGTTGTCGACGTATACATGAAAGCGACGGGTCTCGTTCGTGAGGAACCCTAGTACCACACGACTGTCCGTGTTATAAAAGAAATCTTTCTGATCTATTTTAAGGTATTTGCGCACAATGTCTGACAATTGAACTGCTAGTACAGAAGCGAACAGTTCTAGGCGGGGTAAAGTATGCACATATAACGGTGCGACTTTCGCTTTTCCAATGAGAAAACTAACATGAGACTGAGTGGAATCGTAAAAGTTGAGATACACAACCGCAGCTATGGCGTCCTTTAATGAATCTCCGAAAACATGACGAATCATATTAGAGAATGAGCGCCACAAAGACAGTCCGACAAATGTAAGGTCGATGTATTGTTTAATTGATGATCAAAGCAACCGCACGCTTGCAACATCAAACTTTTTCAATCACTTTTGTGAGACTAGTCTGGAAAAAGAGTACGTATTATCCTCACGTGCCGGCAAGGTGGTGTAGTGGGCGTAGAGCCTCTGGGTACGTTGTTTCATCAGCAGATAATTAACGTCTTTCAGTTAGACCTTAGAAGCATTATATAATGCAATTAGAAACCTGACAACCGAGAGGGGATTACTTCTCCTTATATCGCTACCCAGTTCATGAAAGATATCGCATCTCATATACCGCATATAGACAGTCATTGGGACATATAATTTTTAATTGGAAGAGACCTTATCTCAGCTCACCACGTTTTTGAACACCGCATAGAGAATCAAAGACTACTCTACTCACAATGTTAGCCCCTCGGATGGGTGATAATGGGACATGTTTGTCTTTCACGAAGAAGTCAAAGTAAACAAGACTTTCATACATCATAACGGTCGACCAAAAATGATCCTGTTATGCGAAAGTTAGCTATCTGTTCATCCAGTCTTTGCAAAAAACGCAGCTTGATGAGAAACGGGCTTATCCATGGAAGACTCAACATTTGTAGAGGTAATGTCAACAGGCTTTCAGAAAAAAAACGATGCCCACTGGATGGCACCGCTCCCGTTTAAGCCAACTCGCCTTATTCGTGCTAGCAGAGAAACGCGCAAGGTCTTTCGATCATAGTCTTCAACTTAATCCCCTGAAATGTCAACATATCCTCGATTCCATGCAAAAGCTAATAGACAATTGCCACGCCGAAAAGGCTTCGCCGATCGATCCACTAGAGGAACAATGGTATCTTCCAATGTTTTCCGTATACCACTAGCAAAAACCCGACAGCGTCCGCGTAGTGTTCAATGCATCCGACAAGTACAAAGGCTCATCACTTAACGATGTACTGGACATTGACAATATTTTACTCGGAATTCTGTTGCGTTTAAGGAAGGATTCATACGCAGTCACGGTCGATATTGAACAGATGTTTCATAATTTCAGAGCAATGAACGATCACAGACGATATCTACGCTTTTTGTTGCACGAAGACAACATGTTCGAAAAGACATTAGTTGATTATCAAATATACGTACACGTGATTGGAAACTCGCCATCCCCTGCGGTCGCGACATATGGGTTACGTAAAACGGTAGAATTAGCAGAAAGCGATGTGCGAGATTTCATATGTTACGACTTTTACGTAGATAACAGTCTTATGTCTTGCCATACTGAACATGAGCTTATCGATCTTGTGCGACTAACGAAACAAACCTTGGCGGAAAACGATCAAACTGAGTTACATGAGATGGTTTCAAATAATAGAACTGTATTACAGGCATTTGACACTGAAGACCTCGCTAAAAAAACTCAAAAACCTCGACTTCGGATCTTCCGATTTAACTATACAACGCAGCCTAGGTCTCATATGGGACACATAATTAGACAATTTCACGTTAAGCGTGTCGTCCGACATTAAACGTATACGCGCCGAATTGTGCTTTTCCCGATAAACAGTTTGTACGACCCGCTTTGGCTAGCCGAACAAGTGATCGTGCGAGGTAAACTCCTTATCCGAGACATTTTTTTCTTCCGCCAACATCGACCCGGACGATCCGTTATCAGAGCGCGTTAAGACCGAGTAGAACTCGTGGGTTCACTCCATTAAGCATCTTGAATCCTTTCAACTATCTAGAGCTTACGATGGATATTCTTACTCGGGAAGGCTGAAGCGAAAAGTTCATTTATCGTCCTCCATCATCGCTTTGACTTCTGCAGCCATATCATGTAGGTCGAAGACTTCCTTTCTGTTATTGTTTGTCAGTTTTGGAAAGGAGTTCAGTCTAGTTTGAATCGATGACTCAATCGTTTATGGGGTTCCATATCGACTATCTAAACGGTCCTAAATTTCACGTACAGCGATAGCTGGCCATAGGAAGTTAGCATTAGAGAATCAAATGTTCATTGCCTGCTGTTTGGATGTTGATCCTAGGTTATTTGTAAGAAGGTCGAGCTGCTCAAGCGGGGTTGTATCAAGTTCCTTCATATCATGATGAAAACTTATCTTCCAAGACATTTAGTGACCAGGTTGATCATCGTATATAGTCAGGCGGGCTGACAAACGATCCCTTTTTACGACATATTTTGCGATTTTCTTTGCTGAAAGTGAATTTTCGGAGGGTGAGACCTCAGGCGTGGTCGTAATAGGTAACCTACAATTGTCGAAGTGTGATGCTTTTGATGAGACGATGATGACATCGGATATTCTTCAATATGAGGTGTCTTAGGCACGAACGGTGCACTGAGCGGGTTAAGATCTCCGTTATCGGCACACCTGTCTTGGTCTCTGACAAAATCGATGATTAGTTGTAATGGTGATCTATGTGGTTAGGCTGATGGTGATCTATGTGGTGAGGCTGATGGTTATCTATGTGGTGAGGCTGACCTTCTGCCCTGAGGTCTTTCCAGCAACACACTGGAGTCGGAAGTCTGAATGTTTTTATCTATATCACCCTGCTAAGATGGGGGTAAGTTAGTTGCTTCCTCAGCATTGTCAGTTTTACGATTGTATAAAACAGATGATGGTTTGTAACTTCCACCAAGATCATCGGAAAGATCGAAGTCAAGCGCTTTTTTACAGCTTCTAGACCTCATTAAGCTTCCTCCAGCTCTCTTTTCAATGTCATTACGTTCCTATTTGCCTTTAGAGTTGTTTCTCTGTGCAGGAGTTCTGCTTTTCCTTTGCAAATTTGACCTTAGTTTTAGCTGCGTCAGAACTTGTGGTTTGTTTTGTTGTGTCCTATATCTGCTAGATGTTCTTTCGCTCTTTCATATAGGGTTCTTTCAGTTTCCCCAACATAAATGTACTTTTTGCACTCTTTACAATAAATTCCATACACTAGGTTTTCAAATTTGCATCCATAGCGATTTTCTTTAATCTTTACTATTGTGTTGTCCTCCATTTGAATTTCTGAATCGTCTCTCATGATTTTACAAACTTCACAGTTTTCACATTTTATTTGGGGTTCTTTCTCTATGTCCTTTGTAATTTTATTTAGTTTTCCATGAACATGTACGTCAGAAGGGGAGTTAGAATAGAAGTGAAATGAACAAAGTGGCGAAAATTTGAAGATTCGCCTCTACATGAACAGCACATAGTGTAATCGATATTAAACAAAATCAATAACTGGGTATAGCATCTGTCTAGTGTGGCAATCCATGTCTTTAGTTTTGTTGAATTTTGTTTTTCGTTACTAGAGTTAGCACGTGAAATGTTTGTTTACTAAACAACACTTATACTGTTAAATGTAGCAACTTAAAAATGTCATTTACACTAAACAAATACAATTTTATTGCGTACTTTTGCTTGTTTCCAGTTTTATAAATTAGATAGTATTATACAAGACATTAAAGAGCATACCAGATGTAATGATAATTTACTCATTTAAAGCCCATTAACAACAACAAAAAGGAAAAATAGCATTAAGCAACATAATTTCGACAATTGACCTCAAACATTCCTTAAGTGGGCTTTACTTCATACTCAGTTTATATAAGGGGGTATACAATTTAGGATTTAACATAATCCATATTCCATTAAAAAACAGTATAAAAATGTTTTCTCGTTTGAGCACTTGAATGGGCTTTGTCACAAAAATGGGTACTATAACAAACAAAAATATTCAGTATTAGAGAGGTATGTTGTCATTATACAAAACCTAGAACAAAACTATTTTTATCATAAAAAGGTAAGCATTTACTAATCAGTTGTAAAATAATTGAATAATTGATCAGAGTCATTATTTTTTTAAATTTTGTTTTAGATGCTGCCTGTAATTTTACTACTTAGTTTGTGCATCTTTATCAATGATGGTGAGTTAAATTTTTATCGATACTAAATTCTGTGAGAAAAATTCTGAGAGACAAACATTTCACTACTGGAACAAACAAAATATTTGACATCTACTAGATCAACTAGACATTCCAAATATCCAGTATTTTACGAAACTCAGTATAAATTCAGTTCGTTGTTCTTGCTGTAAAGCAGATAAATTCAAGATCGTATCCAGTAATTTCAAAAGTAAAATTACTGGACACAGCTGAATCGAATCTGCCTTGAAGATAAACTAGTGAAATTGACTTTGAACAATAAACATTACTGTTATCGAGACTTGTCCAGTTAAATTATGTCCTTTAAAAAAATAGGGTTTTGCTAGTGGGAGTCTTCAACGAATACACTTAAAGCTTGATATCAACTTTTAATGAATTGATAAAATAATTGAATAATTTGTATGTCATTTAGCCCCCTGTTAACAATTAAAATTTGAAAAACGAAACAGGAAATAAATATAATTGAATAATTTGTATGTCATTTAGCCCCGTGTTAAACATTAAAATTTGAAAAACGAAACAAGAAATAATTTAAGTTGTGCGTTGCATCCAATTTGGATAAAAACAAACATGCAAAAAAAATGATTTGTAATGTATTGACTGCTACTATTTTTTCAGGTTCAACATTTATATATATTGTGATTTGCAATTATGTTAACACATACAAAGCTGAATTATTACATATATTTAAAGGCAAAGGTTAACACATGTTATCATCCTCATAACACATATTAATGCCGGTTTGTTTTGCCAAAGAACTTGGAAAATTCCACAA
This sequence comes from Arcuatula senhousia, assembly GCA_963971305.1. Classification (NCBI taxonomy): domain Eukaryota; kingdom Metazoa; phylum Mollusca; class Bivalvia; order Mytilida; family Mytilidae; genus Arcuatula; species Arcuatula senhousia. The sequence goes on along the minus strand of CAXARO010000586.1, from coordinate 55,705 downwards.
CTAATAGGTTGTACAGTTGTACATACAAATTTTACGCGAGTTTGTGTAGTTGGTGGAACTTTACTTTATAAAAAGTGTGGTTTGTTTAAAAAATGTTTGTTTTCTGTCTTTTCGTGCTGTTGTTTTTTGTATCAAATTTCGTTGTGTGGCTGTGTCAGAAGTTTCGGAACTAATTAATGTTGGATTGGAAGTTCTTTTTTCAACGGAATTAATTCTTCAGTAAAAGATGGTAGATTTTTCAGAAAAAAAATCAATTTTCCTATAAAGAAAGTTATTTAGAAAGTTGATACGGTCGTTTTTAAAAGGTCTTACACGATTACACATTTCAATTTCCTGGCATGGCAATTATGTTGTTATTAATATTTTACATAATATTTTCTGTAACTGTTTTCCAATATCTCAATCGTTATTTACTTGTTTTTGATAAACAAAACCAGCTAAACCATTGTTTTACATAACAACACTTACATGGATGTTTTTTTTTACACAATTTATCATTTGAATCAATATAAAACATTCTGTATAAACAAGTTTAATATGAAAATTGAGCTTAAGAAAATTATAAAAAATCTATAATTATAATGTATTACCTCTTTGGTTGTCTGAATGGTAAATAACTTATTTGATATTTTTGATATAGTTTGAAATATCAGAAGACTTTAAAAGTATTTCATTTACTTAGCTTTAGGTAATGGAGCCTGTAGATTTCGGAAGTTTTCTGTTTTTGTTGGTTCAGACGTTGATATACCATTAATACATCTAGCATTCATAGAAGAATATTACAGTTTTTATGCAGTCAACCAAGGAGTGGCCACTTTTGTAGAAAGTTTCCGTTTTCATGACTCATATTCTTATAACAATTGCAGTCTTGAACCGATAGTGAAAAGAAAGATTGACATGTATTGTACAAGCTATGGGGCTTCGTTTCGAATAAAAACTGTGAATAAAGAGGACGGTGGTTTATACCTCCTTACGAATGGTCCGAACGATATAGAAATAGTGTGGTTTGATCTTTTTTATATTACAGGTAAGTACATTTATGTTGATACACGGGTAAAAATATCGAACAACGCAAAATCAAAGGAAGAAAAATAATCACTAGATGTGGAATGTGAATCAGATACAATTTTAGAACACTTAAGATAATTAATTATTTTAAATTGTATTAAAATCTTGCGCATAGAATTTAACATAAAGTGGATGGAGCACTATTGACGAACCCAACACCCAACAATTGCAAAACGAGTGATGTTTCCTTTATGTGCATTGCTTTACAAAGTATAAAATGCAAGAATATTGAATTAGAACGGACACAGATATTACTATCATATAGATAAAGAAAATGATTAAGTGGATCGGAGAAAATTTTAATTAAGATATACATTTTTAGCTCACCTGACCTGAAAGGTCATGTGAGCTACTGTCATCACTTGGCGTCCGTCGTCCGTCGTCCGTAAACTTTTTAAAACGTTAATTCCTCTGACACCATAAGTCCAATTGCAAACAAACTTGGTATGGTTGTTTATTAGCATTCGGTGCTTAGAAGTAATGTGGGGATTTTTGATTCGTCGTAAAACCTGGCCGCCATGGCTAAAAGTAGAACATAGGGGTAAAATGCAGTTTTTTGCAAATAACTCAAATACTGCTGCAGATATCAAAATTCTGGCGTGAGAAAAGTGATCAGCACCTCAAGATCTACCTACCCTGAAATTTTGAAGAAAATCCAACAACCCGTGTAGGAGTTATTGCCCTTTATGTGGATTTTTTGCAAATTTTGCACCTGTTTAGCTCAATATCTTGAAAACTATACTAGATATTTGAGAAATTTAAATTGAATATTGTGAAGCACATCAAGATCTACAAAACATGTAATAGGGTCAACGTTGTAGGACCTTTCCTTTTAGGAGTTGTTGCCCTTAGAACGTCAAAATTGAGCATTTTAACAGCATTTCCTCATTACATTAAAAACGTTTACTCCTCTGACACTGCAAGTCCAAATGGAACCAAACTTGGTATAGTTGTTTATTAGCCTTAGGTGTATAGAACTTATTTGGGGATTTTTGATTGGTCGTAAAACATGGCCGCTGTGGGTAAAAATAGAACATAGGGGTAAATGGCAGTTTTTTTTGCAAATAACTCTAAAATGGTGACAGATTTTTAAATTTTGATTGGGAAAAAAAGTGATCAACACCTCAAGATCTACCAGCTCTGAAATTTTGAAGAAAAATCCAACAACACATGTAGGGGTTAATGCCCTTTTTGTTGATTTTTTGCAAATTTTGCACATGTTTAGCTCAATATCTTGAAAACTATACAAGATATTTAAGAAATTTAAATTGCATATTGTTAAGCACAAAATATATAAAGGGTCAACATTGTAGGACCTTTCCTTTGAGGAGTTATTGCCCTTAGAACGTCAAAATTGAGCATTTAAAGAGCATTTTCTTATTATATTGAAAACGTTAACTCCTCTGACACTTTAAGTCCAATTGGAACCAACCTTGGTATTATTGTGTATTAGCATTAGGTGTAAAGAACTGGTGTGGGGATTTTTGATTGGTTGTAAAACATGGTCGCTGTGGCTAAAAATAGAACATTAGGTTCAACTGCATTTTTTTGCAAACAACTCAAAAAGGGTGACAGATTTTTAGATTTTGATTGAAAACAAAAGTGATCAGCACCTTAAGATCCACCATATTGTCAGATGACCCCCTTATTAATCTTATTACCCTTTCATCGTCAAATAGATTTTGCCTCATAACCTTTACTTCAGGCACATATGTCAGGTGAGAGATTCAGGCTCCTGGGAGCCTCTTGTTTCACTGTTTTATTTGTTTAGATCCATCAACTGCTTAACTACATGTAGTGTGCTTTAATTTAAAGCTTTCTTTTACATTACAACTTTTAATATGAAACATTTGACAAGTCTTTTAAAGGCAAATATTTCGCCATTCGAAGTTAAAATCTAACTTAATTATAGAGATAATAAAACGATAAGGACGAATCAATAGGTTTCTTCGTGACCGACTTTTGAAGCAGGGCTATAAGAAAATACGTCTCATACGATCACTAAAAAAATCTTTCTTCGTTATCAGCCACTAGTAGAAAAGTTCAAAAGATATGATAGTTAATTGTTTTAATTAGTGTTTGACTGGTGTGCTGTACTGAGATGATCACCTCAATATCCCTATTGTGTCTCACAACTATGTTGTGTTATATGGTCATTACCGGATCCTAAGATGGCAATGGAAGAGGGAGGTTTGGCGCCATAAAACCTGGTTTAACCCACCATTTCGTTTGAAATGCCTGTACCAAGTCAGGACCATTGCGATCCACCAGTTCTCCGGTATGACTGATTCGTTTTTGTCATTTTCTCTGGACTATGAGATTGATCATTCAAGTTCGGTAGTTTTGTTATTACCTTTATTTAGATAATTCAACCTAACTAAAAAACACTTTCTAAAAGTCCATCACAGTAATATTTTAATTCGCTATATTATTTTAGTTGGACGAAAGACGCAAAGGGATCAAATTGATGTTACTTCGGTTTATACAAAAAGAGGGAAAAGTCCTTATTTTTCGTCACAAAATATTTGGGGTAAATGCTGGGGAAGCTGCGAGTTTGGATTAAGAAAGATAGAATTAGATCAGGAAATGCCTGAGGAGAATGCATGCTATATATCATGGAACAAAACATTTCTCAACATATTAGAATTCATCTTCTTTGGTAAGTTTGTAACTTTATCTTTGATTAGAATATTTATGTATAATGATTTCCCAATATCACGGATTTGCTGATGTCGCCAAATCGCTTTTTAAATATTTCAGACCTCCTTGTATGGCTTTGTTAATATTTTTGCACCTATTAAGCGTTATTTGGTTTTCTGTTTTCTTTTTGTAAACAAAACGTCATAGTCGAAAAGAAAACATCAATAACATGCAATGTTTGATATCAAATGACATTATTGAATATAAAATTAACCATGAATAAAATGAAAATAATGACAAACCAAAAACATAAAAGATTTTTCGTTCATGTTTCTTGACCATAATGTAAGGATAACAAGTGGCTCATTCTAAGATGAGACAATATCATTGTTATCTATACGTCTTACAAAAATTAATCAAGACATTTATGGTACATATTCAGCAGGTTATGACCCAACAGATATGCACTTGCTTAACCATGCTCAGATCATAGAATTCAACATTATTGATTATATTGTATTTTATCGTATAATTAATGCTAAACACCATCTAAAATCTTTATACATTTGACACAAGTAACCGTTTTTTTTTTCAAAATAGTTCAACGGTAGGTAAAACCACATTTTAAAGGATGGGAAAGCCCCTAGATAGGAGATAATTCCTTGTTCAAGAAATTTCCTTTGTTCATCATGGGCAAATGCTTTAACAAATACGATTTCTTGCATGTTTACGCTATGGTCAGGCAATTAAAATTGTTTGCTTACTTAACAGTCTTTCTACACATTCTAAACATATTGCTTCTACGCAGCAGTGTTAATTCAACACAAGATAGTTTTTTTTGTTAAAGGGTTGCTATATGTTCTTGAGATCTCGCAACGACGTCACTTATCTGGTCACGTGATCAGGTATGTGCATGATATCAGTGAAAACAAAAAAACGGCCCAGAAACTTAAAAAATCGAAAGTGAAAGCTGTAACACCTCCTCGATCAAACCGTAAAAAAATCACAGATTCAAATAGCTCTTCTGCTACTTGAAAAGTGCTGAACTTTCGTTTAAATTTTTGATTTGAATTTTAAAAAGAATATTTGTGTAGATCATGAACGATATATGCATCATATACCGACCGAGAAATCAAACTTTTTTTCAAAATACTTGCGAAACATTCGATAGTGAAGCACTTTCCAATACCCCAAAACATCTAAAAAATTGGTGTTAAAATATCTTTTGGATCAGGGTGATTTACAGTTTGCACTTTGTAAAAACGTGTTGCTTGTCAAGATTTTGCCATATTCCTGACGATTCGTGATGTCATAATAAATAGATCATTAACGGACACCGTTATGGACGGTACGTTACGATGAAAACAAATAAATTACCTAGTACATTACCGATATACAAATTTAGATGAGTAAGTGTTAAGTTATTTATGTATTTCAATATTCTTAAAGTTTTCTTTCACTCTTATAAATTGACCATAGGCATTGAACTGCAGAGCAGTCCCGGGACATAAATAAAAAAAAGTGTTTATGTATGCAAATAAAACAAATTATAACTCTATAATATATTCTAAATGATACCAACAGTTTCTTGACAATAGTGGAAGTAGGTTCATTCCAATGCCTCAGTCATTCAGTGCTTGTATTTCATATCACTGACTACAGAAATAGTTCTTCTTAGAACAATAATTTCAACAAATTATTGCATTTATCAACAATGGCAATTTATGTTTAAGTGTTGAAATATCTATAATGTAGTAAAATTTAATTTCATTTTTCAAATTTGCAAATTCCTTTTTGAAATATTTGGAACTTAAGTAAAATTTTATATTTGAGCTAAAAATTATATGTCGGTTTTATGAAATTGACCAGAAATCGTTTGCAAAACAACTTTTTTCATCAGATTTGACACATACATGGTATGATAAATTGAAAAGTTGCATAACTACATATTGATGGCTTAAACGATAAGGTTCATATACTTAAGATATGATGTGGAAACTTTGTTTGCATACAAATATAGATCGCATTTGCAAATTTCCTATGTAAAATATATGAAACTTTAGCAAAATCTCATATTTGAGCTTAAAATTATATGATTGATTAATAAACATGATCAAAAATTGTTCGCATAATACCCCTTTCATATATAAGAGATTTCCTGACGAGTTCTTATGGGTTTTCAACTCGCATTCGATCGCGAAGATTCGTAAATCTCTCTTTGTTACTTGTTAACAGATCTTTCTAGCTCGTGTGAAATCGTAAGAATTCGTGAAAGCTTAATGAGGATTGAGTTGAAAAACAACAATGTCATAACTTAACTCGTAAACACATCGCAAATAAGTTGTAAAGATCGTAAATGACTCACCTTTACTCGAAAAGGAAGTCTTTTACGAGGGGTTTGCGAGTAAGTTACGATATAATTTACAATATCGCAATTCACTCGTAAAGAGGTCGTAAAGGCATCGTTACATGCCCGTTAACGCTTCGAAAATAAAATTTGTATCGTCTGTTGACGGAAGTGCGAAAAATTTCTACAACTGATGAAATCGTGACAACTCGGAAATATGTCGTAAAAGGTTGGAAGAAAATCTCACAAGAACTCGTAAAATTATAAATCTTGAAAAGTGTAACAACTCGTAAGAGAATATCGTATATGTGAAGGGGGTATAATAGAAAATAATGAGATGTGAAATAAGTGTACGCAACAAAGCCCACAATCAAGCGACAATTCAGAGAAACCACAATGGACAACCACCAGCAGCCTTCAACGAGGCCAATAGGCGCTGCTCGCGGTTCTGCAATTGACCCATGATCTAAATAAAATGCTTATAATTCAATTTCAGTTCTGAAATAATCACAAATACCCCTTCTAAAACAAGGAACAGACAACATCAAAAAGACAAGTACAAACGTAAGCTTTATCAAAGATTACTGGCGGTGTTAAACTAGTTTTTTTTGCCCAACCTTCCCCATATCAATATTCCTAGACAAAACACAAAAACTAAACACACAATAAAAATCAAATAAATCAAAGTTCAATTCAACTAGAGAGAACCTTAAACAAAATACAACAAAAACAAACGATAAGACGGTAAAGGAACTCTCAATAGAACACTCGCTGTTACTGATGTAGCTGAGAATCATCGATCGACTGATGTAAAACACAATCAAACATATCGAATTTTAATCCGACAAACTTTTATCACTTCAAACAATAATGATTTAGTGAAGTGTCATCACACAGAACCGACATGCTTGATCGCTATAATGCTTTAAACTTACATATAGTAAAAAAAGCTTATGGGCGTTTTAAAGTAAGTATAAAGTTATCAATATTTCGGCCAAACAAACATTAAATTCAAAGTTTTAACCAAATTATTCAATTCATATCCTTCTCTTAAAAAAGGATTATGTTCACAGAGGCCCATAATTGGCCCTGTTATTGGGCTAATTTTCTATGTTTAAGAAATCTAAATGCATGCTTTGGAAATAACCCACAGAATACCTATATTTAACAAATTTAATAAAAGTTGTTATGTGATAAAATTGTGCTGTTTCCTTTTATGACACCCTCGAAATGAGACAAATTAGGACAATCTTCATTTTGTCGATTTTTCACCCCTTTGCACCACTATTATACCCAAATCAAAAGTGGCCACATGCTCTGATCAACATAGATTTTCGATTATTAATTTATTACTTAAAAGTGAATATTTTATCCAAAAAAAAATTTGGTCAGAATATGCAGCCAACATTAACTTCATCATTTTTTACAGAAAAAAGGCTATATATTTCAAAAATAACAATTTTTACAAAAAATCACCTTTTTTAAGGTCTCTGTTGCTTACCAAAGTAAACAATTCATGCACAATAAGTTAAGAGTCTTACATGTATGACCATTCTAGCAGCGTTATTTTGTACCTGTTACGACATTGAAGTTAGGGCCGTTTTTTGTTTGGCGCTTTCCGATCATACTCCTTTTGAAGCCAATTTTCATTTTCAATGGAATGGATTGTATTTAAACTTGTGAGCTTTATGAAAAACATTACCAAAAAAATCAGGATATGATATTCCTTTCAGTATCAGATAACTACGTGTATAGTAATTTTGTTTTTCAATAAGAGATCGATACTTGTGGAAGAATTTAGGAAAACTATTTTACTAACTTGTGGTATCGATAACCTTGTTTTAATAATTTTTTTAATAATAAAACGGTTTTTATTATTAAAACCAGACACACCACTGCAGATCTGAGCATATCCTACTGACTGTGAAATGTAAACCCCGTATGACTTTATCATATACTTTGGTTTGTAATTTTCCGTCAATAATACTTAAATCTAAATCTAATAATGGACATATATCACCGGTGACGTTAGATTTGTTCAAGCTTAATTCAGGAGAATAGATATCTGTAAAAAAATAGAAAATGAAGGATTATTAAGTGCAACAATGTCATCTAAATATCAAAAAGGGTTATTGAAAGTTTCGATTAGGTTCTGTTTATTGGGGTCTTATACATTGTGATTCATAATAGTATAGGAAGAGGTCAGCTCTAAGTGGCGCACAATTATTACCCATGTAGATACCAATAATTTGGCAATAAAGTATGTAAACGTATGTAAATATTATCTAACAAAAACTTTAAAGCAGTATTAGTTTCTGCATCAGTCCAGTTAATGTAACTTTTTTTAGTCTCGTTACTAAAAATGATATAGTAAATGAGCTTGAAACTCTACAACAGATATAATCACTTTTAGATTCAAATGCACGAAGCTTATCCAAAACATCAAAATATTTTTACGCTCCAAAAATGATTATTTCAACTGTTTTTGAATAACCTTTCACAGTATTAATTGATAGATTTCTTCATAGTAGTTGAAGTAAGAGATAGAACTTTGGAAATATGGATTAAAGAACATTTACTTGAAGCAGATATGAAACGAGATTTATATGGCTTTTTGTGCAATTTAGGTATCCAGTACATATAAGGTAATTTAGAGTATGTCGGTGCAACTCGAAGTGCCGTGGTCGCTATGATATGATCGTCAATAATACCTGAACAACTTTTTTCATCATAATTGACACATAAATGCTATGATAAATTGAAAAGTTGCATTACTATATATTGATGGCTTAAATAATTAGATTAATGTAGTTAAGAGATTATGAAGAATTTTTTTTTGCATAGGAATACAGATGACATTGGCAAATTTCTGATGTAAAATATATGAAACTTTAGTAAAATACAAATACCAAAACGGGCATAAAACGGGTAATTTGATTATGCTGTATATGCATATTTCAAGGAGTAACCTCTCATCAGCAGCATTTGAATCAAAGCATTGGAAGGTTAAAACCCAAAAGTATTGAACAACGAACAGTACTCGAAACCAAATAGTTCGAACAGGGAAGTCAAATTCGTCACTGAGGGTATCGACCATGTACAGTTCAAGGAAAGAAACATGGTATTTTAAATGATTTTTTAATTTAACAAGTCTGACGACCAGGCTTGTGATTACCCTCGGAGATATCTTGTCCATCAGCAGCGATTATCGGCCCAGTGGTTTCAAAATATAAATACCTAAACGGGTATGAAACGGTTAATTTGGTCATGCTGTAAATGCATATTTCAAAGAATAACCTCTCATCAGCAGCCTTTGATTCAAAACACTGGAAGTTCAAAACCCAAAAGTTTTGAACAACGAAAAGTACTCGAAACAAAAAAAGCTCGAACAGGGAAACCAAACCCAGCACCGAGGATATCGACCATCTGCTTTACAAGAAAAGAATCCTAGTGTTTCAAACAATTTTGAATTTAACAAACGGAAATTTCAACAACAAAATAGTATTAGATTTAATTGAAATCTTATATTTAAGCTAAAACTTATATGACGGTTGAATAAAATTGACAAAAAATTGTTTGCACAAAACTTTTTTCCAGATATGACACATAAATGCTATGATAAGTTGAAAAGTTTCATAACTTTATATTGATGGCCTATAAACTAGATTCATACAGTTTAGAGATTATGAAGAAAAAATTGTTCCCATAGGTTTGCAAAGTCATGTAAAATACTTTAGTAAAATCTTATATTTTATCTAGAAATTATATGTCTGAAAACTAGAATTGGACAGCAGTTGTTTGCAAAACAACTGTTTTCATTAGATTTGACACAAAAATTATATCAATCAGTCAATCATTTGTACACTGGCCTGTAGAAAAAAAAACGTGGATGTCCACACCATAATTACTTGTTTTGCGAGATTCAATACCAAAGTTTTCTTACTTGCAAGTAAAGCACTGCTCTAAAACGTACAGAGCCAAAAATGTGTGTCTGTGTTAGTGTGTTCGTGTGCACACGTGTATAATTAAAAAAAAATTGATCAAGTAGCACTTGCGAGTATGGTTTGACCACTTTACCCTCGTCACCGTTAACAAATATGGCCTTTGATAATTCTTGAATGTATTAAAAACTTGCTTTTACCTTATTGTCAGAGAAAATGGTGTTTTTCATGTCAAATTCATGTTGTTTTCGCAACAGAAATACATGTATTTAACGATTTGTTGATGGTTGAAAACTTGTTGCAAACACCGATATGATTTTGATTGGTCGATAATAAAGGGGCGTTGCCTCCTTTGCAGCAGACACGGACAACTGTTTGGTCACCGAATACAAAAACAAAGACATTTGATTCAATAAATTACGGAAAACAGCAGAACACTAATACACGGGGTCAGATCGGAAAGTAAAGAGGTTGTTCTATTAAGCTCAATTCTACGACTTCCGGTTAAGTTTAGTTGATAATACGCATGAAATGTGCTATCTTTTACATGACAACTTTATTAAACCGTTATAAACTCACAAATGCTTAAACATATCCAAATATCATTTGGCCCATTGTAAGAAAGAAAGAGATATTTTAGTATAATACCTATACTTATTTGATATTGTACCATCACTGGTAATATGTTGAAACGCGTCACAGTTTTCAACAACCGACTAAGATCGTTTAAAATGATTCAAGTAAGTCTGTTTTCAGGCTTAAATAGGCATGTATACTATATTCTTAACTTTTATTATATGGTATGTTTTGCTTGAGTGATACATTTCAAGTAAAAAATTATGTTTACGTAAATAAAGTTTTAAAATTACAAATACCAAAACGCTTAACTTTATTGATAAGAACAATATTGTTGTATTTTGCGTTTGTTTACCCACATAAAGTTATGTTATGCTTTAGACATCGTATGTGTAATGCAAAAAAAGCTCAAAGTGTATGCAGTAGAAAACCAATACAAAATTATTATTCCTCGGCACAATTTTGACGTTTATAAGACATTTATTCCATATAAATTAAAATGAACAAATAAGACATTTTACGTTACAGCAAAGTTTAAGGCGAATGGCTATACCCATGTGTGAAATGTAGTGGGATATCTGTCCATTTTCCGCTAGTATCTGAAGACAAAACCTTAATGAACAGAAAGGAGCCGGTTGCCAGCTTACTCGTCTCTTATCCACAACCCCTCAATGTTTTTTTTATGAAACTTTAACACAGTCTTAGTGATATAGATCTACTACACTTCCTATTTGATAAGAATTTGATTGGATTTACTCTTGGTTTCCCTTTGCAAATATAGACTTAAATTGAACTATTAGATGACAAGGAGGGTAACCCCCTACTATCAATTAATCTTCATGAAATTCATTGTGATATGATGCAGATAAATGCGCAAACCAAATTTAAAAATATTACTGGATTGATTTGTGGGGGTTTCAAACAAAAAAGCAGCATCCAAAGGCACAAAAATAAACACCCGAACATAAATGTGATAGATGTCATAAGGTACTGCAGTCAAAGGAGACACTAAAACTTCATGTTAAACGCCACACAGAAAAGCCAACTCATATTTGCGATGTATTCGGTAGAGGTTTTTATGAGAAGCTTAATGTAACCGCCCATTAAGAAAGCCATGGCGGTTAAGCTCCATTTCAATGTGAAATTTGATTGAAAAGGCACAGATACAGCTAGCTAACAAGTCACCATCAGAATTGTGACAAGGAAATGAAATCCTCCCTGTTCAAGTGTGGTACATGTCACAAATCCTTCCCTAAGAAGTTTCATTTGTTGCAACAGGAAACAAGTGGCTCCCAGAAGCCTGAATCGCTCACCTGGTCTTGATGTCAACCCTGTGAAGACCTTTGTAGAGCTTAAAATGCTGAACATTTAAGCAAGCAACAGCTTTTCTCTTTCAGCAATAGTTTTCATTCTGTATGCCAAACCGTGCAAAATGTTATTTAAAGGACCGACTGACAACTTTCACATAGAGACTTTTGTTAATAGCTTAATAAACTATACATTTAAGCAAGCAACCGCTTTTCTTTATCTGCTATAGTTTTCATTATATAAGCCAAAAACATGAAAACATGTTAATTAAGGGGCTGTATTCCACATAAGGGGTTATCTGACAACTTCAACTCTATGAATGCTTTTGTAAAGCTAAATGAGCTGAACATTAAAGACCGGACTCGGGGTATAAATAGAAGCCAATCGAAAAAATGGTGGTAAATTCAAGTTTTCTTGCAGTTTTCAAGTTAGAGGGACATTTTTACAAATATATCTTTTTCCATGATCCTTTTTATACAAAATTTGTCAGAGAGCTTCATACATATTCACTACATATATATGTAAAACAAATGTAAAAATAATAAATTTTTATTAAAATATTTCTAGTTTGAAATATTGAAGGGGTTAAATTTCTTAGATTAACAGATTATTACAACTTTTGGGAGGAGCTTTGATTGTTTGTAAATAAAGATGATTCATAAAACCATGCCTCATGCCATGCCAACACAAGCTTATAAACATGCACACCCTACCTTATTTTCTAATTATAGCCAGTTATTTTTTATCTTTACTTCATTAATTAATTCATTCCCACATATGTCCCATATAATCTTGATCATTTATATTTGGAAACCACTGTCTAACAAGTTTTATCACACACTTTGGCATCAAGTCTCTTCGGTGGTAAACATCATTACGTCGTCGATTTCTTGTCCCCAAAGCTTCATGTTTTCTAACTAAATATCTCTCATCATTCCAAACACCTCTATGAAATAGATTTGTCCAAAATCTTTTGTATTTGTCCTTCCTCAAATAAGTGTTCCTCTGATGTTCTGGATTGTTTTCAGTCTCCCACCATAGTTGCCGATTGTGTTCATTTGTAATGCATGGCTTACACAGACAGTGTGGACATTCCTCAGAATTTTCATCTTGTTCTATAATATAATTATTGTCCTCAGCTGGCCCATTCACATCTTCTGCATTAGATTCAGTATTTGGCTGCTGAATTACTTTTAATTCCCACTCATTATGTGCAAAGAAATGAGAAATTGCTTGTTTTTGCTCCTCTGTAACCTCCAAAGAGAGAATTGATGTTGAGGTGCTTTCTGATCCTGCCATTTTGAATGAAATACTGACCCATTAGTTGTGCATGGAAGGTCATTTACCCAGTCATCAAAAGAGGACTGTAAAGGGTCCATTTTCTATTTTGTGTTTTATATCTCCAAAGGTACTGGTGTTTAATAAAGCCATGTGTTTCTTTTAGTTTCATATTTGACAACTTTAAAACAACGTATCCAGAGTTAAGCCAGTATGTATTTTATTTTCATGCAAAGACCCTTTGTTAGCCTCATGACTCAATAAAAACAAAGGAATCTTGACCTTCCTCACATTGAAGTTTGACTAGAATTAGGCATTTTGAAGGGGAACTTTAGAAATAAAAATAGTCTGTTTTGATAAATTAGTTAGAAAAATATTATTTACATTTGTGCATTGATAACGTACAAGTGTATTGAAGCCATAAATTTCAGATGATGAGCAACCAAGAATATACAAAATTATTTTATCAAAATCACTACCCTAATTAGTGCCCTTTATGCCAATGTAATCTGTAATAAAATAACCCATGACACATGCATTATTCTGGAATGTGTGTTTAGTGTAAATTTGTCAATGAAGGAAGAAACTATGTCTGAGAATGAGCACAAGGCTAGAAAAAGGACTTCAAACTTTAGGATAGAAGTTTCAGGAAATGAAGAGAAGAAAATTGCTGTATTTGAAAAATTAGGCTTAATACGTGATGCATTAACTAGAAAACAAAATAAACCTGCTGGAAATTTACAAGTATTAGAGGCCTTGTTTGACAAGTGGTATGAAGGAAAAAATGAAAAGTCAGATGATTCAAACATTGAGAATCAGGAATGCCCCAGTACATTTATCAAGGCCAAGAAGAAAGATGTTAACCAAACTGTTTTTCTGGTTGCTGAGGATTCCTTCAAAAGATGCATTCAAATTTCCGAATGGCATGCAAGACATTGTTCACACAAACTTCGAACGTCTCTACTTTTGAAGAAAGGACATGTTAGGAAGACTAATTTAAAATGTGACAATCCAGACAGGTCGCATATATATTCTTGGTCATCTTCTCCGTACCTCCCAACGCATGAGTACCTTGTGAATGCCAGGGTAAATCATGGATTAGTGTGTAGTAGAATACTTCCATCGGACTATAAACGATTTGTGGAAGGTGCTGGTATCGGCATGATAAATGAGAATAATAGAAAAATTTTCTTTGACAAACATAAGCAGTGTATACAGGAAGAGATCGACAACTCGATAGAAAGTGCTCTCCACTATGAAATCGGAATGTATGAAGAATATGATACAATTGATATAATGAGTGACGCCCGCCATGGATGGCGCAAAAACGCGAAAGTTACCAGCGTCGTAGCTATTGGGAATGAAACTCATAAAGTTCTCAAATGTGAACATATCACAAAAACGGACGATCCAGTTGCTCAACGCCATTAGAAACTGGGCACTGAGAGAATATATCAGTACCATTTAAGCAAGCAACAGCTTTTTCTCTTTCAGCAATGGTTTTCATTCTGTAGGCCAAAAACGTGAACCATGTTATTTTAAGGGCTGTCTGACAACTTTGACTCTATAGAGACTTTTGTTGAGAGCTTAATGAACCGAACATTAAAGCAACCAACAATGTTGATATACATTGTCATGATAGAAATTTGGCTGTAAACAAGTACATTCGTGAAAATACAAGTGCAACCAATCAAAATGATACCAGGCATTGCGTAAAAGCTATGAAAACTTCTCTTACGAAAATTTCATCTGGACGTGTATGTGATAAAGGCAAAACATGGTCAAATCAACTAAGTGACAAAATCGAACCAGTTGCAACACATGTTCATTGGTGTATCAGAAACTGTGATGAAAAGGAGGATAAACTTAAATCATCTCTCCTTAATATAGTTGATCATTATAAAAACATACATATGAGTTGTGATGAAAATTCTCGTTGCCGAAAAGATTCAAATCATGAACCGTCAAGGATAGTGATAACTAAGCCAGTTGCAGAAAAAACTTCTTGTAAATGCTATTTTGAAATCTAACATCTACAAATATCCAGGGGACTCTATTCACGGTAGAGACACATTTTATGTGGATAGCTTCAATAATGTCATAAACATCTATCAGAATAAAAGGATTGCGTTTGGAGATGACCAGTACAATGCTAGGAACAATTTAGCAGTGTGTCACTGGAATGAAAATGTTGACCGGCAGTACACGTCCATTTCAACAGTTCCGAATCATAGACGGCAGCGCAGTAGAAAAGGGAAGAAAAATGACAAAAAATCAACTTTCAAGTTTCGTGACAAAATCTGGGGGCGTTATATTGCAAAAGTGTACAATAAGCGTTACAAAGTGCGATAAACAAAGACAAACTACTTACTTAAACTTTGTTTAATATCAAATGGAATTTATAGCATTCAATAAGTGAGCCATAAAACAATTAAAATTTTACACGAATTATTTGTGCAAATGTTTCTTATACATTGGGATTTTATATTAGTGATAGGAATTTAATTTCACACATGAAAGTTGTAACAGTTAAAATAAACAGTTTACGGTAGGCCATTCACTTCTCTGCATGTAGCCATGTGCTTTCTTGTAAACAGATGATAAACAGATTATTAATAGAAACATGATTTGATAAGCTCCTCCCATCATTCCATATAGGTTTAATTGCTTACCACCTGGTAAATTTTGAAAAGCAAGTCCGGCCTTTAAAGCAAGCAACAGCTTTTCTCTATCTGCATTAGTTTTCATTCTATAAGCCAAATACATGAAAATACGCGAATTATCACCTTTAAGTGGCTGTTACCTCTATAAGGGATCATCTGACAACTTCATTACTATGGAGACTTTTGATGCTGAAGCAGTGGGGTGGCATCAGATTTCACCTATCTCTGACTTATACTTTTTGATTTACAGATCAAAGACAGTAGTCTGACCCCTGGTCTATTTTAAGTAACGGCAGCCATGTTTTTTGACGAATCAAAAATCGAAACACACGTTTGGTACAGGCCATCCTAAGGATCATTAAATTCTGATCAATAGTTTCAGAGGAGAAGATTTTTATAAAATTGTTAACGGACGACACACGCCGACAGACGACAACGACGGACGCCAAGTGATGGCAATATCTCACATGGACTAAAAAAGCACGGAGAGCCAAGATATATCTGCCAAGTGTGTGGGAAGGGTTTCTTCTAGCTGACATCGTTTCAGAGGCACCAGAAGAAGTGCTCATAAATCTTGTCAAAATAAATATTGAAGAGATAAATTATACAAGTTTACACTAAATAACTACAGTGAAAATGTATGTGTTGTCTTCAATGTCCGCCAATTCTTTCCGCGTCCCTTACAATACTGGTTATCTACATATATTGTTAAAAGGGATGTTTAAAGTGGTAATACCTGGTTTAAACTATTTCTTTTGAAATGTCTATACCAATTCAGGACCATTGAGATCTTCAACTTTTATGGGGTATGTCTTCCTTGTTTGGTCTTTTTTCTTGGACCTCAAACTTTGGTATTTTGATTATTACCTTTATTATATACAATACTATTTGACGTTTCTACCGCTTTTCATGATTTTATTCACAATTTTGGTGACAGAAGTTAGATGTGTACTTTTTTTTTAATTTGATCTGGTGCATAATTTTGGAATGGCGTCATATATTTATGAACTAAAGCAGTTGTGTTTTTTCTATTTATCGAGTAGTTTAACCCCAAATAATAACAATATTAAAAGGGGAAATCAATGATACAACCATATAATTTTCTGTTTGTATGTTACAATAATGAAGCATAACATACTCACAATAGTCTTAGCAAAACATAACATATGCAAAGTTGGCTTATAATAGAAAATGTCGTTAAACAATCTAATTTGAACAACCTTGCTTTCCAGATGCGATACATGATGTGTGTTATTTTTTTCTTAATAACGCCTAAAAGCACTGCTTATATGAACGAATAAGCATTATTGGCCGAACTTGGGCTAGAATTCGCTGTTTGAAAATAGGGGTACTGGTACTTTGACACGAATCACTCATTCCTCATCAGTTCCAGGCTCATTTGGGAAAATTGTCCACTTTTCGGAAAGATTTTTTCTTCGAATAGGCATCTCAGAACTTACCTTAAAGTCTTTGATTCTTAAATTTCAGCAATAACAGCTCTCAACATCTAGATTATTATTAAGATTACGTTCTAATTCCTGACCTTTTATTAAAGAAGCAGTTTTTACGCTTATAATTTAGCATCATTCAACTGGGATACGCGAAAAAAAGCATAATACAACAGCTTTCTTACTTTCCGATCTGACCCCGTGTAATAGTTTTATTGTATTTGTTCAATTATTTTTAATAAAATAACAAAATAAATGTATGGCAAAAGCATTTTCTCTCGAGACGCTGAAACCATGGACGGCACAAAAATAAGATTTTTTTGTAGGAGTTATCTCCACTTGGATGTCATGTCCTGTTCCGCAAATTGAAAGTGTAGGAGGGGCCGATTATGTCTTCGGTTTCAGCTAAGAAAGGACACGGTATACATTTAGGCCTGTTACAATTCCTGATACGAAAAGGTCTTGTATCTTTTTTGATGTTATCAATATCTCATTACAGCCTCCGAAGGACTTTATGCCCGAAAATAACATTTTAATATTGCATAATTGTTATGACAGGAGTTTTAACTATCGTTTAATTATTTCATAAAAATTAGCAGGACAAGGTTAGAGACAACAGCAAAAATAGGCATTTATTCTTTCACAGTAAACAAATGAGTTAATTCTGCCTTTTTTAAACGATATATATTATTCTGTCACCAAAAAAGGATAAATAAAAATAAACAGTACGTTTGAGTTTATTTCTATTAAGTTGAAAAAAAATATTTCTTTTTTATTAAAATATATTGTTTAAATTTAAAATTGAATGTTTTCTTCATCATATCGATGCTAACACTTTTTTAAGGTTAAACTGTTTGCAATTTTGTAATTCATATTCATATTTATTCATCTTTAGATCCAGTTAACGTTACAGTCATTGCAAGCGACGACATAGTCCCATGCATACCGGATAACTTTAACACGAACTGTATCTTCAAATTGGAGATTTTGGACAAGGCAAAACATCAAAAAGTCATAGGTCGATATCGTGATAAACTCCGCCTACGAATAGTAGAAGACAGTCTTGTGGTTTGTACAAGCTGTACGGACACAGATGGTGAAGTATTAGATGGGTCGATTGTGACGGGAAAACACATCAAGTTTTATGGTATGATATAGAAAATACTTATTTCATTTATGAGGTAGAAATCTGGGTTAAGTCCTTGATGAAAAGTCAATTGCTGGTGATGCACAGGAAAATAGAATACTACTTAGTAGGTAACACAGGTCTTACAGTTGATTTAAAATTGCTCATTACATGTAGTTTTCAATAAAAAGTCTGTGGTGTCCTTTGTTGTCCAATTGTGTATAGATGGCGTTATTTAAACAACCAATACATTTTTATGCCTCTAAACATTTTATAACGTAACCACCATTCTACATGTATTTATTTGATAAATTCATAAGGTGTTATTTAATATATCAGGCCATATTCTTTACATTCTTATTTTTGGTTTGATAAACTATTGTGAGTTAAAGTTTAAATTTGTTCAGGTGCTGGTAAAAAAACCTTGTCTTTTCGTGATTTTTTTTCTCTCAACAGCAAGGCTCGTATTTCCACCAGTAAATAAGGTCCATTACGTCACTGAGAGTGATAATGTCAAAGTCTCTATACTGATATACAGTAATTCACAGACAGATGATGTGACACTTTTTGGTGTAACAGACGACCAAATACAAGTTAAAAACATGTCAAACATTGTTTGGGAAGAAACTCATCTCAAGATCAGTCCAAAGTCTGTGTTTGATATATCAGGCCATATTCTTTACATTCTTATTTTTGGTTTGATAAACTATTGTGAGTTAAAGTTTAAATTTGTTCAGGTGCTGGTAAAAAAACCTTGTCTTTTCGTGATTTTTTTTCTCTCAACAGCAAGGCTCGTATTTCCACCAGTAAATAAGGTCCATTACGTCACTGAGAGTGATAATGTCAAAGTCTCTATACTGATATACAGTAATTCACAGACAGATGATGTGACACTTTTTGGTGTAACAGACGACCAAATACAAGTTAAAAACATGTCAAACATTGTTTGGGAAGAAACTCATCTCAAGATCAGTCCAAAGTCTGTGTTTGAAAGCAAAGTCTCAAAACTGAATTTTCAAATAGAAGTGAATAAAAACATTGAGTACTACATCCTTTTTGTAAGAAACCAGGAAGTTGAGAACAGTTTCAAATTCACTGTTAAAATAAAAGGTGTGTAACTTATTTTTCAATTTGTACTAGACAAAGTAAACATTGTACATTAGATTGATTGTATTCCCTTTTTTTTCGTATATTGTAAGTTATCTCCCATTTGCAGAGTTATCTTCTCTACTCAAAAAGTATTTCATACTAGTAACTGTGTGGAAGAATAACGTTTTTTTTCTGCATATATTTCATAATATGTCAAAAACTGTCCAAATATAAAATATAATTATTTTGAAAAATGTGTTTTCCTGATTAAATAGGGTTCGCTAAGCCATCTGAACAATTAAAAAAAAATAAAACCTAATTTTGCCCATTCATTGAAAATGTTAATGTTATGTACATTTTCTAGACCTGATATAAACTTACTTGTATATACTTAAACAATTTTTGTTATGATAGAAAAGTTAGATTTATAATTCTTCTGTAAGACATTGTTTAATTTTCATACTATATATTGAACGTATCGATTTTTCCGGTTTTGAATAAAGTAATCTTGCTGTTGCTGTCATACGAATCTAAACATTAATCAAGAATTCTCTAATGAATTACCTTGAGCACACCCGAGATAGATGTAGTTTTATTTTTACCCCGACTAATGTTCGATAAAAAGAAACAATAAAGTATTTGGTTTCCTTTTTTATAGGAAAACTCATTTTTCCACCAGCAAATCAGATCCATTACGTGACTGATAATGTTAATGATACTGTGTCAGTCACTATACTGATATACAGTACCCCAAAAATAGATGATATTGCACTCTATGGTGTAACTGATGGTCAAACAAGCGTTCAAAACATGTCAAACATTGTTTGGGAAGAAGTTCATCTCAAGATCAGTCCAACGTCTCTAGTTGAAAGCAAGGTCTCAAAACTAAATTTTCAAATAGAAATGAATAAAAGCATTGAGTACTACATCCTTTTGGCAAGAAACCAGGAAGTTGAGAACAGTTTCAAATTCAAGGTTAAAGCAAAAGGTGGGTAACTTATTTCTTTTAATTGGTACTAGACAAAGTGAACATTGTACATTAGATTGACTGTCTACGTTTAGTGATTTTTTATCGAATTTAATTTTTTTATTCTTAATCATTTTTTTAGTTTAATGTTTTATTTTCGTTCGGTTAAGCAGGTTTTGAAGTCAGTACAAATTTTTATTAACTTAAAGTTATTTATAGTTTGTGTCAATATTGATGTATTATTCTTCAATTTTAATTATTTTGTTATTGTACATATTTTGTTTTTCAATGCTGACTTAATGTATACAGTCATGTACCAACTTACTAGTGTATTTAAGCAATTCGTTTAAGATAGAAAATTAGATTCATAATTCTTCTGTTAGGCATTGTTTAGCCTTTATGCTATATGTGACACTGGTCTGTTTTTTCGTGGGCTTGCGGTTTCTGGCATAAGAATTTAATCATTCAGCAAGAACTCACTGGTGAGATATTTAGAGCACAGTCGAGATACATGTAGATGTAGTGTTTGCTTCACTGATATTTAAAAAAAGAAATAACATTTGTTATATAACCTTGTATTTTTTATTTATTCATAGGAAAACTCATATTTCCACCTGCAAATAAGATCCATTACCTGACTAACAGTGATAATGTGACAGTCAGTATACTTATATTCAGTAATCTCAAGATTGATGAAGTGACTCTCTTTGGTGTAACAGACGGTCATACACGAGTTAAAAACATGTCAAACATTGTCTGGGAAGAAGTTCATCTCAAGATTAGTCCAAAGTCTGTAGTTGAAAGCAAGGTCTCTAAATTAAATTTCCAAATAGAGGTGAATAAAAACATTGAGTACTACTTCCTTTTGGCAAGAAACCAGGAAGTTGAGGATAGTTTCAAATTTACGATAAGAGTAAAAGGTGGGTTACATTTAATTTATTTTGAATTAGTACTAGACAAATTGAACATGCTACATTATATTGATTATATACATCCAGTTATTCTTTACCGACTGATTACTAAAATTCGTTTTTTTATTCCTAACGATCTATTAGATGGTTTTCATGCGGTTAATTTTAAAGTCAGTACATTTATTTATCATCAGTTTTGATTTTTTCAACGAACTCTCAGACGACATTACCAAACGATGTACATGTACATGTATTTGATTTTACTAATTTTGTAACATTGTTGAATTTAAACAAAAACATAAATATAATAATTTAGCAAAAACCAATGGTGTTGTTTTATCTTTGGTCATTTCAAAACTCATATTTCCATCTGTAAATAGAATATGAAACGTGTGCTCTTCTTGTTCGTACTTACCGGTGTTGTCGTAGCCCTTTCGGACTTTTGACACTCGAATGCCCAATTGGTGCTTCTTTGCTTCTTTCCGTTATCTTCGGATGGATAAGGTGACTCTCTTTAGTGAAGCTCATGCTGTAACATTTTATATGAACGTGTCCAGCACGTTTTTAATAATAATGAATATTATTTTGTTTAAATAAGAACCCCAAGACTTGCGATGTCCGACCGTAACAATATTTAAAAAAAGACTTTAAGATTTGTTGATATTTAGTTTGCATGAATATAATCAATTAGAAATTTAAAAATATCTTTATATCATATGATTTTTACAGCAAAACTCATATTTTTACCTGCAAATAGGATTCATTACGTGACTAAGAGTGATATTTTGACAGTCAGTATACTGATATACAGTAATCTCAAGATTGATGAGGTGACATTGTTTGGTGTTGCACGTGGTGAAACGTATCAAATGAACATGTCTACTGTTGTTTGGGAAGAAGTGTATATTAAGATGACTACAGATTCTCCAGTAGAAAGCAAAGTCTCAAAACTTAATTTCCAATTAGAACTAAATCAGAGCATCGAATTCTACTTCCTCGTGGCAAGAAACCAGCTTATTGACAACAGCTTCAAATTTACGGTGAAAGTTAAAGGTATGCTAGACTTGCTCTAGGCTAACTTGAAATTGCCCATCGCTATGATTAGATTGATCTTAATAAGCTTCACTAAACAGCAAAAGTAAATTTAAGGTTAGGAGTTGCCTAACAAATGATTTGAATGACATATTTTTGCCTTTTGTTATCCAATCTGTTGGGTCCAATCTGTTTTTCAGTTTTTATCCGATTTTAAATTTCATTGTTGTGTTTTAGAATCTTGCTAAAGATATATCTATATATATAATAAAACTGATTTATTTTAGATCACAATATGGGGACCAAATACAATTTACCAGGATACATAATTCATGCGAGTTTGTTTGGAAACTTGGTATTTTGTGTCTGTTTATTATTCACATTTTCCTGTTGCATAATAAAATGTTTCTCTAGACAAAAACAAACAGAAAATACAACAAACAATCGCAACGCTGATCCCTATCACGAATATGACGAAATAGGAATATTGTTCAGTGGAAGCATGTTTCAACAAATCGGCAACCATCAAAATGAGAATATTCCAGAAGAAACAATGCCGGAATTCTTATCGAGACGTGGGCTTATTCAAAATAATGAAGGTACTGAAAATAAAGACCGCACACAAATAAGGGAGAGTAGAGAACGTCAAACGGATGAACAACCTATTCCAAATTTAGAAGTAGCTCGTCAAGATCTACATAGTGTAGGTGTAATCCAAGTTAGGGATAGGTACCTTGTTCCGAATCAACCTATTTTGCAATCAGAACATCTTCAATCGTGTTCAAGTAAAACCAATCCGAAAACTTTTGTTTTCAAGGAAAATAGTCATGTTTACTTTACTCCTTTAGAACCCAATCAAAACAACAACAAAGAAACAATACATTGTGAAAATACAGAAATAAGAAATGAGGACAGAGATGGATATTTAGTTCCGACACCCCTTTCATCTGTCGATGATTTAAATCATAGTAGCTTACGAACAAACAAAACACAACATTCTATACTCGGTGATTATGGAGAAAATACAATTCAGGAACAAAATGGCTATCTGGTTCCTACGCCACTGTCTTCTAGTCAAGATGTTACAAGTCAAAATGTCTTACACAATAGCCAGGTGTCAACACAAGATAATAGTATCGCGCTTTCAAACGTTGCAATACAGCAATTACCTACAAATGACATCGTAGTTGATACGAGAGCTAGTAATAACCATGAACCATTAAAGAACCCTCATTCCTTGAAAAAGTACACAAGCATGGGTGAATCTGTTGGAAAGAACAGACAGTCAGCAAATTCTGTTGACCATGACAATACAAATACTGATCATTGTATTAAGAGTACCTTCCCTGTCAGCATATTATCAGACCAAAACGATAACAATTGCAGACGGATTATTGAAAAGCGCTTATTTGGTCAAGACGTCTCAAAAGTGGACGATAAAAGCACTGAAATTGCCCACACGTACCCGAGTCCCATCGATATGTATTTTGACGAAGATGAAATTGAAAATAAGAAAATCGATAGAATGCCTTTATTTACCGGAAGAAACCTCGCCATGGAAGATGGAAATAAGGAAAGTGATAGCATGCAGTCGTCTACCTGTTGCGATGTTCTATCCGAAATTAGAAATGGAGTCTCAAATAGCCGTAATGAGAACTCAGACAATGTTTACCTTTCTTTGCTCTTTGAAAGAAACGAAGATCAACCGTATGACATATGTCATGCCTCAGACTTGGAAACAAGCATAGACAGATCTGAAAGCCCGGAGTACGTCAATATAAAAATATAAGGTCTTGTACTCCATTTGAAATGAAATCTTTTTTTACAGTTTTAGATTTGTTGCCTTTATTGAATTGGTTTAATAAACTAACATTAAAGGAGTTAATATAAATGTAACTTTTAAATTAGGTAAATCATATTTTTTGCTAGACTATCCTTTGTTATGTATTTTATTTCAAGCTAAGTGCTAATATAAAGTTTTTTGTTTAAGTGTAATAAATAAAATGTCTATAAATTTGGTAAAATATATAATTTACTAACAGTTATTTTAAAATTTAGTTCTAATTGGTTTAAAAGAATATCAAAATATACAAATGATGTTAATGTATGCAAGTTTTAGTAAACAATAATGTACCCATTTAGGTTTTGTTTTGTCTATTTGCAATATAACAGTTTCAACTATATTTTTTTAAAAATAAATTCAGATTGAATAGCACCAATTTTTTTTTCTACGCCAGGCATTTGTCTTAAATTCTGCATTTTTGTGTTAAAGTTATCAGTTAATAATGATAAGTTTTGAATAGAAAATTCGAGTATCAGGCATTACATCATTTTTGCTAGAAACTTAGCATAGAGTATAAACAAATTAAGAATTTGTTTAATATCACCTAAAAATTAATCAAGAAATTACAACATTTCTATCTTTAGACTATTTAAAGACATTTTTTGAAAATATAATGACATTTGAAAACGAAGATTTGTTTGTATTTTAAAAAAAAAATAGTTTTGCATCTTTATGCAAATGCAATCTTATAGATATAAAACAATTAAAGAAAATCGATAGAAAGCGCTTATTTTCCGGAAGTACATGTAAACTCGCCATGGAAATACGGAAAGTGATAGCATGCAGTCGTCTACCTGTAGCGATGCTCTATCCAAAATTGAAAATGTAGACATAAATACATGTAGCCGTAATGAGAACTCGGACAATGTTTACCTTTCTTTGCTCTTTGAAAGAAAGGAAGATCGACCTTATGACATATGTCATGCCTCAGACTTGGAAACAAGCATAGACAGATCTGAAAGCCCGGAGTACATCAGTATGAAAATATAAGGTCTTGTTATCATATTCTTTTGACAATTTTAGATTTGATACTGTTATGGAACTGGTTAAATAAACTTACATAAAGGGAGTTAATATAGATGTAGCTTTGAAATTAGATCAATCATATTTTTTTGCTAGACCATCCCTTCTTTGTATTTTATTTTCAAGCTAAGTGCAAAGATAAAGTAGTTTTTGTTCAAATGTAATGCATGTTGGGTGCGTGGATTGTAAAGTTTGCAAACAATTTGCAACATTTTAAATTTGCTAACATTTTTTAAAGGTAGTTCTAACTGATTTATTACAATTTCAAAATGTATAAAAATGTTAATGTCTGCAAGTTGTTATGAACAATAGTGTATCCTTAAAGGTTTTTTTGTTTATTTGTAATATAAATTTCCTACTTGTACCAAATTCAATTGTATTTTCAAAAGAATAAATGCAGATTTTATAACAATTTTAAGTTTTTCTACGTCAGTCTTGTGTCATTGTTATCAGCTTTTAATATTTTTATATTTGCGCTTCTATAAATTTTAAAAACAAATCGCGCGGCAGACATTACAAAATTCATATATGAAACTTTGTTGTTATTCTGAATTTCCAACTAACATAATGTATGACAAATTCAGTCTTATAGATATAAAACACAGGAAAAAATTCAAGTATCCTCTTCAGTAGCAATTCGCTTGTGAAATACATACACTTATCTCTAAGGACAATAAGTGTATCAGTTTAACCACTTGTCATGAATACAACATACGCAATAATATGGATAGTTATTTTTGAAAGCAAAACGTTGACAATTTTTGGGTTATAATTTAGGCTAGCGTCACACCGTTCCGGAATAATGTAAAAATTGTAACAAATATGCCAAAGGGAAATCAAAAATCATAAATCCAAAACAAAACAAAAAAAGTTAGACACAAACTCATCATAACAGAAAAACATAAAAAGAAACCAAAACACAAACAACACATCGCAATCAGAATTCGAACTAAACTCAAGTAGAAACATGAGCGAACTTAGGTGCTCCGGAAGAGTAAGCAGATCCTTCTAGCTATATTATAAAAATGCAATTGAACAGAAAAATGTCTTTTAAAAAATATTTGAAATAGCGTAGTGGTCAATTTCTCTTAAAATTGTTTTCCTATCACTTTCTTAATACTGTGGTTACATTATTAGTAATGAGTTATCAATTTTCGTGGTTTCGTTGATAGTCTTGACAAACGAATTTTTTTACCCAAGGAAAAGGGATTTCAGCATTAATATCTTACTTTGAAGTTCAGAATCCACGAACTGATCCCTTTCCACTTACCACGAAAATTGGTACCAACAAAAATGAATGAATCACATTACTCTTTTTCAAACTTTAGTTAACGTAACAATCACTGTAAACAATGACACGGTTTATTGTGTACCGGATGATGAAACACGAAATATATCTTCAAATTTGATCTTCAAATAAAGAAAAAAAGCATCTCTTGTAAAAGTGTTCTTGTTAGTCAACAACGTTTCGGACCTGAATGAAAAGGAATTCAGAAGTACATGGTATCTGTTATACGCGCTTGTTTAATATTATGACGTCTCAAAAGAAAATGAAAATGAAGAAATGACAAATGACCGTAAGTGCTCATTTGTCATCAACAGAAAATGATTTTTTACTTTTTTTGCTACTTTTTAAAAAATATTTCATCTCTTCATATTTTTTCTAATTTTTCTCTATGCAATTAGGAGATGGTAATTTTCTATTAGCCACAAATTCAAAGTAAATATTTTGAACCCTGCGAGCAAATTTTAAATCCCATATGCAATTTATAGCAACATTTTTTTGACCCGGTTTCTAAAAACAATTCTTTGGTGAATCTCATGTCTCAGGTCTCGGTTAGAGTAGGAATCGTAAGATCCCCATGCAGGAGGTTTCATTGCCCGTCTCTTCCCATCACCCTTTTTCCAGTGACAGTCAAACACTTCTCCTCGATTGGCCTTATGTCCCCTTTCCTCCACGTTATCATCATTTCGTGTTCACTGTTTCATCCTTTTCATGTTCATATAGTAGACATCTTGCTGCTTTGGTGTAAACTAACCTCTTATTACCACAGGCCTAGGTAATTTTGACATAATTTGGAATCGAGAAAAAATGAGTGTTTGTTTTATATGAGCTTTTCCTATTTATATGTGATGTAGAATTGAAATTTATTTCCACTAAAGCACATCTGGAGAGTTTTAATAGAAAAGCGGCCATCAAGCATAACACGGTCTATGTCTGGAATGTTGTTTTGGTCCCGTTGATTGATCTTGCCTTTTCAAACTTTCGATAATCAAATGTATAATTTGTATCATTCTGCTTATGGAATAACAATATGTAATGCTTTAAAAAAAACTTACACAGGGGTTTTGCAGGTAAAAAAGACTTTGAAATGCTTTTAATCAGTCTTAATTTGGCCTCCAATTCGACATTTCTTGTGTGCTGTTGTTATTGATATGGGATGTGGTATTTTAATATTTTTTACTAGAGCGCCTCGTGTAATTTTAAGTCGTGACAGTTTTTTTGCCATGAAGTATTGTAGTTTGATGTTTAAGAAACAGAGGTACCAATGGGGTATCCGAATTCAAAGTCTGAAAGGGCGGAGACAAAAATACCAACGAGAACGGCACAAAAAACAGACAACATGTAAAACATGGAAACTTCAAAACTACTGCATATCAATTGACAACGCGATCTCTAGTCGAAACGAGAGTGAACTCATGTGCTCTTTCAGAAGAGTAAGCAGTCCCTGCTTGCTATAACCTACCCGTCGCGTTGCCAACAGTCAATCAATGATCAATGATTCAAATCTGGTAAAGGAAGGCAAATCTAAAACCTATGACATACCAAAAACTGAACTACTCTGAAAGATCGAAATCCTATATCTGTAACGTTTGAAGGTAGGTACACATGTGCGACCCAAAATGGCCTATATGACATTATCACTATAAGCTGAAACCGAAACCGATACAGAAATCGGAACCGAAACTGAATTCGACTGTTTAAAAAAGATATTATTGAAACTTTCATTTCTCCGATAAAATGTTAATTGTTAAACCTTTGAAATCGAATTAATTTATGTATATTTTACTCAACGTTTGTCAGCATTTTGATTCAGTTCTTATGTTGCCGTACAAGCAGTTACCTTTCAAGAATTCTGATGAATAACTATATTCTTGAAGTTGACTGAATATAATGTAATGGTCTCCAAAAGGTTTTTTTCTTTCAATATTCGTCATTGGTATACAAATTGAAAATCATGACAGATTAAATGACCCACCCCCGATTGGTTTATTTATTTTTTTCTGTTTGTTTTTCTTAGGTGATGATCTTCGCGATATCTTTTGAATCTAACGGTAGTGTCGTGTTTTGTGTTATTACCGGGCCCTTAGAACGCAAAGGGAGAGGAATGTTGGCACATTAAACCTGGTTGTTAAAGGCCTATATCAAGTCAGAACCGCTGCAATCTTTAGTTTATCTTGTGGTCTTTTCCTGATTGTCTTTTTTTTGCAACTTAAGATTGATCGTCCAAGTCTGGTTGGTTTGTTATTACCTTAATCTTCCAATTTCATGCATCATTCTATATGTCAATGCATTCTTTGGATGGCGAATGAAGCCTTACTTTTCCGTTACACCATCATTGCTTCATGTCTTTGTTCAACAATCAACGTTCCCTTCTTGTGTAGCAACATTCCGTCCGATGCAGCTTATGGAATTTCGTATCACAATTGATTCTTTACCCCCAGAGCTTGCGGGAATGACATCGATTTTCTTAGCAAAGCGTCATGTTTTACATAGAAATTGCTAACATAGGATTATGTCGCTTCCCAGTTGCTGTCTCCAATCAAGAAATTTTATGGTAGATACCATTCACTCGTAACCACATGGGATTTTGATCTCTCAGATGTGTGCAGATTTGGGTTAAACTTTGTCATAGTTTTTATTGAATTGAAAATAAGCATCGGGGTGGGTGTGCAATAGTAGGCAGAAACCGCGCTTACTCCCCCGGAGCACCTGATTTCATTCTTGATACGACATGAGTTCGCGTTGTTGATTTCTGTTCAGTTGGTTTTGTGTTTTGTGTTTCCTCGTGCTGTTTTTTCAAGCAACTCGAGCATGGCCAAACAAGTTGAGAACATTGCTGCTTAGGAAAGTCGATCGGAAGTATTAGGCTTACCATTGTCCAATGACATGAAGTACATATTGTAGCAAGCAAATACAAACACAAACCCTTGGAACGACATAAAATAAATTTGTTTACAAATAAAAAACAGATCTAATTAACAGTAGCACTTACTAGAGATTTCTTGACTTGCTACGTATCAAGCACGGTTGCTACGTATTGTAACCGTAACACGTTTTCGGGAGAAATTATTGATGAACTAATATTCAATTCTGTCGATAACTCGTTTTATGCTTCAATTTAACTATATATTGATGCTAAATAGATTTTATAACAGTAAATAATCATCAAATTGTCCAAGACAGTAAAAATTTGAAACTAAAAATTGTTTCATTAAAATAGCAAAAATTCGAGGAAATAGACTCGTGATGATTAAGTCAAGGGTATAAGCATGGACTTATATGCTACATCTTATAAAATAACTCCGTGGTATAAATATAATTGACCCTTTTATCAATTTAAGTCAAATATATATGAATGTAATATTGTACATGTAGTTTAGTTTTTAATTTATGAAATAAATATTAGGGAATAAAAATTCAAACTATAAAGTGTTCAGATAAAATAGAGAGGTGCACATATACAGTATGTCAAAAAGATTGTGTAATAGTGTGAACATCTGTTTAAATAGTACCCTGAGGAAAATGTAATGGATAGACTGACGAACACTATTTCCTCAAAGTATCCCCTGATTTTCAATCGGGGCTATATGATAATATGGCTTTTGGGGTTAATTAATTTACCATTTAATTTTTGACTTAGTAAATATTCGTTTTGTAGGTTTTTTTTTTCAGTCATCTTAAAAGTTGGCCTTTTGTAGATTTTCTTTCTTCTTTAGCTACTCTCCTAAGAAATTTATTATAATAACAAATAATTCGCTTCTAAAATAATGGGAAATGTTTCTTATAACATGTGCGTTCGTTCGTCTGTCTCTCTATCTGTTTGTTCACAATTTTTGTAACTCATTTCCTGTGCTTCCATTGTATGGCTTTATTTCCAATTTGGTTTACAGAGTTGACGAAAAATATTGAAAACCAGAAGGAAAGATAAAAAGATTTTAGCGGTTAGAGAGAAAACACATTCTGAAGAATTTCTGCTCACTGACCAAGAACAGAATTCCTGGCGTCCTCCGCCGAGCACAAAAAGATCAAAGTCGGCTCATAAAACGGGAAGCCCATAACCAACAAACTTAAAATGCATCCCACCATACGAACCCGTACCTGAAGCTTCTTACCTAATATTGAAAGACTACAAATAATAGTAACCGTGAAATCTGTTACAAAATAATAGTACGACAGAACGCACATACGGACGGACGTGACACATTTATAGTATTATCAATATTTTTTGGTGCACTGCGCAAAAATAATTCGAACCAAAAAAAAAATCGATGCCCCCTCCCCCTCAAAATAACATCTTATTTAATGATTTTATTTTTTCTTGTGTGGTATTTTACATTTTGTACATGGCCGCTAGGGGGATTATAATTTTTAAGGAAATATAATCCCTGAGAAGAGTTCACTTGTCACTGTGGTACGTAACACAACCGTTACTCAACGGTTACTTTCCAAAGAACGATTCATTGATTTAACTAAAGACCGAATATGCATTTGAGATCATTTTCTATTGAAATACACATTTTTGGCAACGATTAAAAGAGAACTCCATTAAAAACTAAAATACATATTTAATTTTAACTTTACAACTTGAAACTCGTGTAAAATAAGTTGGTTTTCGTCTTGAATTAACTACATGACCAATAACCGCTCCCCTTTCGTTGAACGGTAGCAACCGTATGAAGGTAAGAAATCTCTAATATTTTCTAATTCCCTATATCCAAAACAGCGTTAATAATCTACATCATAAAAGACTGAATATGATGCATTTTGTACATGTATGTAGAAACAAACAAATTAATAAATTATTAACGAAAATGACAAAACAAAAAACTCAAATCATTGTAAACGACTCAAATTTGCTGATTTATGTTCGGTAGTTTGTTTTTGTGTTACCTGACTCTTCGTGTTATACTCATTTGTTTTTACTGATTTAATTTTGTTGTTTAGATAGAAAATAATGAGATGTGGAATAAGTGTAATCGACACAGCCCACAATTAAACGGCAATTTAGAAAAACCACAATGGACAAACGCCAGCAGCCTTCAGCGAGGCCACTTGGCACTGCTCGTGGTTGTGCAATTGGCCCGTGGTCTAAATATAAAGACTTTCAAATTGTCCTTTTTAATACACAATTGCATATCATAATGGGTAAACGATATATTTTAATTAATAAGCAACATAACAGAATGAATAAACCACAACCAAAACGCACTTTGAACATCACAAAGTAGCAAATGACGATAATGACACCGTATTCGCGTTCCATACTTTTGGTTTCGGTATCGATTTCGGTTTCGGATTCGGGTTCGGCTTACGGTGAAAATGTCTATTATGGGGTTGTTCAATATGTGAAAAGGGTGGAAATTCCAGATGTTGTATAAATGATAAGGTATATTATTCACAAATTTCATAGATCAATAGAAAAAGAGTAATTCCATTTCCACGTTTTGTCTCCTTGTGTTCCTAACTGTACATTCAATTAACAGGGCTATTTATAAATCACTTACATTATTATCACCCGTCCAAGCAATATAGAATATATGATGTCAAAAAGAAACTGATTTTTTGCACAAAAATTATAAGTTTTAAAATCCGGAGACAAGTACAATCAAATCAAATCAAAGTACCCACTTTAGAAACAATTCATTTTAAGGGCAGACACTTATATCTTTGGACAGAAAGTCTATCATTTCAACCAATTGAATATAAAATATTCATTCATATGGATAGATCTTTTTTTTGTTTTGATAATTTGTATGCAATATTTTTTGATATTATTAATCGACACTTAATTTAGTGCAAGGAATTTTCAGTCTATTTCTAAGAGCACCTCTTATTAGAGATTTCTTGACTTCATACGGTTGCTACCGTACAACAACAGGGGAACAGTTATTGGTTATGTTGTTAATTTAAGATGACAACTAGCTTTATTTGCACGAATTCCCGGTAAAAAAAAGTTGAATTAAATAAATATTTAAGTAATCAATTGAATTCTCTCTTTATCTTTACCTAGAATGTGCATTTTAATAGAAATTGATCTCAAATACATGTTCTGACTTCAGTTAAACCAATGAATCGTTCTTTGGAATTAACCGTTGAGTAACGGTTGTGCTACGTGCCAAAATGACCAGTGAACAATTCGCAGGGATTACCTTTGTTAAAAATTTTAATCCCCCCTAGCGGACAAGTGAAATATAAAAAAAAATCATTAATTAATGAAGATTAATTTGAAGGGTATTGATTTTTTGGGTCAGAATTATTTTTGTGCAGTGGACAAAAAAATATGATTATATATTATAAATGCATGAGTCCGTCTGTGTGTGCAGTCTGTCACACTTTAATTTGTAACATTTTTCTCTGCTACTATTTTCAATATTTGGTAAGCAGCAGTTGGGGTTCATTTTCTGGTCGTATGTCGCTTATTAGCTTCCCATTAAACGGGCCGATTTTAATTTGTTTTGCACTCGTCGGGGGACCTTGAAATCCTGATCTTGTTCAATTGGAAAATTCTTCTTCTGATTATTTTTCTTCAAATCTCTAACCGCAAAAATGTTTTTATCTTTACACCTGGTTTTCAAAATATTATTCGTAAAGTATATGATTTATTCATGAAAACACTTAGCCCCTCCTATTCAAGTGAAATGGTTGACCCAGGGTGAGTCTAAGGGTAAGCATGGTAAGGCTCGCCTTATGGTTAAACTGAAAAATACTTTTTAAAGCATTATTTGATGTCTTTTATATATTTTGCGTGTGTAACATTTCATTTTGTTGTTGATCTACAGTTTCATTAACATAGCTGTGTGTCGTAAGACTTAAATTTTCGTTAGTAGCAATTTCAAATAAAAAGGGATAATTTAATTCAAACAAACGGTTGCACTCAGTCTGTTAAGTATATTTCTATTTTTGAAAGCAGAAAGTAGCTGACCGTCTAATCTGTATATGAAAGACGGACATAATGCAATTCATCATGTTTATGTACTAGAGCTGTGTACCGAAATTTTAATTGATCCTATTAGTATTAGCAAAGCCAACTGACACAAAAATTTCCCCTTCACCTATAAACAGTCTTAGTCGGCTTAAAATGCAAGTCAAAACGGGCAAGTTATAAGGAATTTTTGAATTTTAAAAGAGTAAATTTAGAATAAAGAAAAACTACGCAAAAAGAACGACTCTTAAGCACCTTATCTAAACTTTTAAATGTTTAATTATTTAATCATGAAATGAACACTAGTATAGCCCCGAGTAAAAGTGGAGGGGGGTATTTAGTCTTTCCATTACACCTCAGGATACCCACTGTTTAGCTGCAACTCTCAAACAATTTATTAATTGAACTTTACTAAAACATTACATTCATCGTATTTGACCTAATTTGATAAAAGGGTCAATTATACTTATATGCTTGACTTAACAGGTTCTTAACGAGTCTTCTTTATTTGAAAATGTCCGACTTTTGCAATTTTATTGGAACAATTCTTAGTTCAGAATTTCACCGTCGTTGGACTTGAAGTTGATGATAGTATTTTATATTACCATTTATAATAGACAGTTAAATAAAAGTGTAAAAACTAGTTATCGATAGACATGATCAGAATTTCATCAATAATTTCTCCCGATAATGTCGAACGGTAACGATATGTAGCAACCGTGCCTAATACGTAGCAAGTCAAGACATCTCTATTAGTCGTTAAAAGACGCAACACGCGTCAGTCGGAGCTTTTAATAGTTAAATTGATAGATGCTATTAGTCTTTTTTTATGTAAAAACAATAACTTGAAAAGTAATCGTTGTTTAGTATGTTATGTATATATTTTGTTGGCAATGATAACAATATACATGAAAGTGTTTATTAAAAAAAACCTAACCGTGGCGAGAGTGGCGAAGATCAGTTTCTTTAAGAAAATAGTGCAATAATCAAGCATTTCCTTTTATTAAATACAATTAACTCCAAAGATGGAAAGGCCCAGAGTTGATAACCGGTGTTGGTTTGCCGTGACGTCAGCAGAATAGTGAAAGTGAATTTATACAAGAACTGAGTTCTAAATATGTGAAGTAAGAGTCTACGTTTTCATTTGTACCTATCAAAAACAGATAATGATTCACTTAATATTCTAATGTAATTTTTTTACCTGCAAAACATTTCATTTTTGCTCTGCAATTAATTAATGCTGAGAGCGCTTGCCCTTGGTATATCAAAAGAAAAATAAACAATCCCATGTTAAAAGAAATGATTAATTGTAGCGCATACAAAGACACACAAAGACTGTTTTTTTTTAAAACCAATTCTTTTAATGAATTGAATTAATAGTAAATCATGTTACTTTAAGCGTTAAAAGATTGCCTATTTAACTATTGAACAGGTTAGAAAGTTTAAGCAACATAAATACAAAGGGGAAACAATGAACCTCAAGCGTCTCTAAAATAGGCTTTTCCTGAATAATCAGCGTCAATGAGACTGTCTATATTCAGCCTATATTTGTTTGTGTAAAAGTAACTAAAAACAACATACAATTTTTTCCTCGTTTGAACACTTGAATGAATTTTTTATTCATTAGGGCGGTATGTATTCATTATACAAAACCTAGAACAAAGATATTTCTCTCATAAAAAGTAAGCATTATCTAATAAGTTGTATAAAAAGAAATAATTGATCAGATTTATATTTTCCTTAAGTTAAAGATTTTTTTTTCATTTTATAGATGCTGACTACCATTTTACTGCTTAGTTTTTGTACCATTATCAAGGCGGGTGAGTTATATTTTAAGTAATACCATATTCTGTGAGAGTTATTTGACACTAGAAAAAACATTTCACTACTGGAACGAACAAACCTACTTGACAACTAACAGATTAACTTGACTGCCTAAAAATCCATTATTCTAAGAAATTCAGTATAATTCAGTATCTTGTTCTTGTAGAAAGTTAACTTAATGAAAAACGTGTCCAGTAAAATCAAGATATAAAACACTGGACACAACTGAATCAAATCGGCGTTGAAGATACACTAGTGAAATTGACCTTGAACTGTTAACCCTACTGAACAATTAACAATTTCAGTGCTACCATGACTGGTCAAGTAGAATTATGTCCGTTCAAAAGATTTTGGGCTGTGCTAGTAAGAGATTGATGTCTACATGTAATGAAATAAGGAATGTGATTTAGCCCCTTTTTAACCATTAAGTTTACATAATCGAAACAGGAGATACTTTTTTTTTAAATTAAAAGTTGCATCCACTTTTGATAAAAACAAGCATGATACAATTTTATTTCAAAGAGAGCAATGAACTTACTGCTACTTTTTTCAAGTTTATACTTCTATATTGTGATTTGCAATTTGGTAAACAAACAAAGCTGTATCATTACATATGTTTAAAGACTTAGCTTAACCCATGTTATCAGCATCATAACAACTATAAATGTCGGTTTGGTATATCAAAAACAGTTGGTACATTCTATTACTATTCGGTTATACAGTTGAAAAACACAAATTTTACGCCAGTTTGTGTTGTTGGTTGCGCTTTATTTGATTTATTTTGTTTTACGTCTTTTCGTGTTGTCGTCTTATGTATCAACTATGTTTGACTTTGTCGGAACTAAGTATATTTGAATGTTGGATCGAAAGTTCTTTGTTCAACGGAATAATTTCTTCGGCAAAAGACTATCATAGATAATACAGAAAAAAATTTATTTTTCACATAAAACGTTCATTTATAAAGTTGAAAAGTCATTATTAAATGTTTTTCACGATCGAACACCTATATTGTTTTAATTTCCTGACATGGTAATAATTTTGATTGTTTTTTTTTATAAATATTTTACATGAATTTTACATATGATAATTTACAGAAGACCATGCTCAACTTTCTCATAGACAACATATTTGTTCAGTTTCAAAGACGTGTTTTGAAGCACACAATAGGGATTCCAATGTCCACTAATTGTGCACATTTGCTTGTTGATTTGTTTCTTCATTCATATAAAGCAGACTTCTAACAATCACTTCTAAACACAAAAAGATCGTAGACTAGCTATCTCTTTTAATGTCACTTTCTGTTATATTGATGATGTCCTTTCACTGAACACATGTTATATATCCTCAGGAACTTGAGGTTAAGGACACTACGGCTTCTTGCGTAAAATTTGTATTTACAACTGTACTACTGAGTAGTTGTAGAATGTACCAACTGTTTTTGATATACCAAACCGGCATTTATAGTTGTTATGATGCTGAAAGTTGAGCTTAAAAATTTCAAAATGTTTATTTATGTACTACTTCCTTTGGATGATCCAATGTTAAATTAAATATTATTTAATATATTATGATCAGCTTGAAATTTCAGACTTACAAGGTTTTTTTCCTTAGTATTAGGTTATGGAGACTGTGGAGTTAGAAATGTTACTGGTTATGTTGGGTCAGACGTTGATATACCATTATCATATGTGCGCTACAGAGGTTATTATAGTATTTATGAAGTAAATCAAGGAATGACTTCTTTGGTAGCAAATTACCGTTTAAATTACTCATTTTCTGATGATAAATGCAATCTTGATGTGATAGTGAAAGGAAAGTTTGACATGTTTTGTACAAGATATACGGTTTCGTTTCAAATGAAAACTGTGACTAAAGAGGACAGTGGTTTATACCTCCTAACAAGTGGTCCAAACGATACAGAACCTCGGTGGTTTGATCTTTTCTATATTACGGGTATGTACTTTTATGTTAATACACGGGTAAAAATATCGAACGATACTGAAAAATATTTTTAACAATCATAAGAAGTGGAAAAACGAATCAGATACAATTCTGGAAAACTTATGAATTGTTTTAATTGTGTTTAAATCTAATGTATTTTAACCTAAAGTTTGCGTAGCTCCGTTAACGAACCCAAATCCAAAAGTTGCATTACGAGAGATGTTTTCTATATGTGTATTGATTTACACAGTATGAAAATGGAAGAACATTGAAGAGGAACGGATAAAAAAATTACCACCATTCAGATTAAAAATTCAAAATACTTAAGTAAAACCGAGAACGTTAAAATACAGATGTACTATTTACGTTGCTTATATCTAACAACAGCTTTACTGTGTGTACAGGGCTTTTATCTCATGCTCTTTGTCTTTACAACTGTTATAATGAAGTACATGTAGCTGGTGAGTCTTGTAGAGTCTAACTTTTCATTATTCGCAGCATGAATTTAATCCAAAACAACAAGAACATTACAAATTATCATCAATTAAAGTTATAGTAACATGATCATAGCGGATCCATTAAATAATACATCCTAACTGTAGAAAACTTTCTAAATGTCCATTTAAGTAACTTTTTAATTAGTGTTTAAAGTGCAACTAAAACGTCTATAACTTAATTTCATTTCATAGATCTTATTTTTTTAAGATCAAAGAAAAAAATCCAACTTGATTCCGACGACAAATAGCAAAGATATTGGCAATTTAGTGTTAATTTCTTAAAATCTCACCTTTATAATTTCCGCTTTTGCGTCACTTATACAACTGGCCGTACTAAGTCAGAGGGGGCCGATTAATTTGTTTACACTAGTTACTAGAGCAAAAGGTAATTTATCTTTACAATTTAGAAATTTCAATGCATCAAGAAATAAAATACATGTATGTAATATAAAACATGTAAAATATATGTTAAATCATAGAAAATTATAACTTTAGATTAATTATTTCAGGTTTAATCATTGATAACATTATACAATACTGAAAATATTTATATAAAGAAGCTTATTCTTTCAAAAGCTTATAAGTCAGAAATGTGACAGGCCAATAATGATTGATACTGATAATATTTGAGGTCTCTCGCCTGAAATGTAGCTTTAAGGAAGGAGCACATGTGTGTGTCAATTCCAAATTTCCTTGGCTTTGAAATGTTTTCGATGTTACCGACACTATTACATATATAAATATACAGAAAATGTTATAATTAAATTACCGTTTTGGCATTAACACATTCAACAGTATTCCATGGTTTGCTATATTCTAGCATATACATATTTACGAGACATGTACCCGTTTGTCTGTGTTCGTTATTTTTATGGCCCGACCACGTATGTAGATCGGCAATTAGTTAAGCTATTGTCCGTCTGTAATTCCGTCCGCGCATACGTCCGTAACACTTTTGTTAAGTTCTTGATCACATTTTAAGAACGGGTGGCCATCTTTGGCTTATGGACACATTTTCTAGTTAAAAGGTGGATTTCTAGGAAAGTTTGACGCCAGATAATTTATAGTTCGTCGGACTAGAATTATACAGTAACATAAGCGTAAAAAATAAATGAGTTATAAAGAGTAATGAAAACACAATGTGATGTGTTTGTATTATTGTTCACAACTATAATTATCAAAGATAACAAATAAGCATACTTAATATAATAATAATACTAATAATACTTAGTATTTGCCAAAACCACGCCCTAGAGAAGTTTAAAAAGAGAAAATCTATATGATATGATGTTATTTTAATAAATATTATTTACTAATTAAATATTGAAGAATTAATTTCAGAATTTAAAGTTGTCTGTTTTTTAGGGGGAACCAAAAGACGATGCTCTATGATATGCGTGATGTTTTAACATGTTTTTTTTACTGTAAAAATAAATAATAAAGTTTAAACGCTGAACATTATATGCCCAACAACGGTATGAAGCCATCTTCCATATTCTTTCGTTTTTAATCTATTGTTAATACTGTAGAATCTAGAATTTATTTATTTTATTTTATTATTTTTTTCTGTTTCAACACGATAATAAAATATAATTTGAAAAGATGCTCGAGTTAAAAAATTGCTTGTCCCCAAATTGTGAATTGCCCCCTACGGTGATACATTGTATATTGGTCGTCCAATTTCGTTTCACTTCACATCTGTGTTTGTTTAATCAGACCATACTCAGCATGGGTTAAGAAATCAGGTAATTATCATGAGGACTGGAATCCTTACACCGTCCAATTCCAACATAGACCTGCATATTTTATGATTTAAATTACCACTTTGAACAATAAAGACATCACAACTGTTTAAAATACAAATGACAACAAAGTTCCAGACAATAAATTTTGTTACGCCTGACGCACGTTTCATCTATTCAAGACTCGTCAGAGGCGCTTAATTAGGGTTTACATAATTTTGAAATTTAAACGGATAATTTCAAGCTTTGATGTGTTCTCCACCACAAAAGTGTTGGTGCCGAAGCGGGCTAACCTCGGGGAATTAAAACTCCACCAGCAGTGCTAACCTTCACGTGTGTTCGAAATACAAATGACAACAAAGTTCCAGACAATCAATTTTGTTACGCCTGACGCGCGTTTCTTCTATTCAAGACTCATCAGAGACGCTCTACCAACCTAAGTCTGGGGTAAGAAGAACCTTAGGGTTTAAACAATTTTGACATTTATACGGATAATTTTAAGCTTTGATGTGTTCTCCAACACAAAAGTGTTGGTGCCGGAGCGGGCCTCCCTCGGGGAGTTAAAACTACACCAGCAGTGCTAAATTTTACGGGTGTTCGAAATACAAATGACAACAAAGTTCCAGATAATACATTTTGTTACGCCTGACGCGCGTTTCGTCTATTCAAGAGTTATCAGAGGCGCTCTACCAAAACAATTGAAAATGACAAACACTTTATGATTATGGAGAGCATAGAACAGTAAAAAAATACCAAACTGGGGAACCAAATTATTACTAAGACGATCAACCTATGTCTGAGGTAGGAAGAACCTTAGGGTTTAAACAATTTTGAAATTTAAAGGGATAATTTTCAGCTTTGGTGTGTTCTCCAAAAGAAAAGTGATATGTTTCTTTGATTGCACCATGTACGTATACTAACTGCTGTGGTAAAAACTTTAAATTGTGTTCAATATGACAATTCTTTGCTTAATTCATAGGATTGAACTAAGGAATTCGAGTACTATAATTCCTTAATTTAATATTTGATATAAATTTTAAAAAACTGTAAACTTCATTTCTGTGACGGCCTATCTTTTTATAATATTATCTGATGTAAAATGTATTGTTAAAAATTGGAAAAATGTATATGCGTTCGTTGGGTATTTCCTTTAAATATTCATGTAAAAAAATGCCACCGAAATAATTTATATTTCATTGCTAATATCTTGAATTCCCCTTTCAAAAACAGATTCCTGCTATACCAGCAAACTATCCCGGGGCCGTGTTAACGAAGATGTCTTAGGATTAGGACGTGTCTTTGGATGGTCTTTGGACACGTCCATGTCCCAAGTCGTGTTATTGAAAGCATCCTAAGAAAGGACACGTCCCAATTTTCATCCTATATTTAGGATATAAAAATT
This sequence comes from Arcuatula senhousia, assembly GCA_963971305.1. Taxonomy (NCBI): domain Eukaryota; kingdom Metazoa; phylum Mollusca; class Bivalvia; order Mytilida; family Mytilidae; genus Arcuatula; species Arcuatula senhousia. Next base: position 14,832 of record CAXARO010000586.1, on the reverse strand, counting down.
GGTGTCCTAGGACCATCCTAGGATGATCCTAACTTATAAGTACACCTTGATTTTATTTTTAGTAACAAATCACCTCATTATTTTAAAAACATCAACAAATATGGCTGTTGTCTACTTGCACATAAAAAATCGAGTCAACAATATACGACGAAATAGAGTATTTAGGGACAGAGAGAATCCACTAGACTACTTGGATGATGTAGACATAGTACGGAAGTATAGGCTTTCTCGTCCAATGATTTTTGACCTTTGCAGACAATTTGAGAATCATTTGTCAAGGGAAACCAACAGATCCCAAGCATTTTCAGTATCCTTGCAAGTTATGGTAGCTCTTAGGTTCTACGCAACCGGTAGTTTTCAAATAGTAAATGGGGATGTCCACCGTATTTCTAGACCCAGTGTCTCTAATATAGTCCGCGATGTAACGGCTTGCATGAAAAGAATCGCAAGGAACTACATTCGAAAGCCTACGGATGACGCTAGTTTACGGGCTATGAAAGAGGGCTTCTATGGATTATCTAATTTCCCTAACGTAGTTGGAGCAGTAGATGGAACCCATGTTCGTATTAGAGCACCGTCTGTTGATGAACATTTGTATGTGAACAGAAAACATTATCGCGTTATAAATGTAATGGGAGTTTGTGATTCTAATTTAAAGTTCTTAAATGTTGTTGCCCGATGGCCTGGTAGTACACATGACTCATTTGTGCTAAATGAATCAAAAGTATGCGAGATGTTTGACAACGGAGATATTGCTGAAGGATGGCTTCTAGGTGATAGTGGCTACCCTCTTCGTCCATGGTTGTTAACTCCAGTAATAAATCCTACAACCCCACAGGAACAACGTTATAACGCTGCTCACACGAGAACAAGATGTGTAATAGAAAGAAGTTTTGGTGTTCTGAAGGCTCGGTTTAGATGTATTGACACAAGTGCTGGGACCCTCTTATACTCACCATCTAAGTGTTGTGACATAATTGTAGCTGTCGTCGTACTTCATAATATTTGTATTGACAACAGAATCCCTCTTTTAAGGTTTTCAACTATAAACAAGTGTTGCGGGATTTCCAAATCAATGACCTCAAAACAAACCCTCCAGACTGTACCTGTGAAAAGTCCCCATTCAAATATGGTCCCTCTGGCCACATTATCACTGGTGACCTCAACATCGTGGAAAATGACTTAATTCGCGATGTTTTGGCTAAAGGACCTAAATATCGTGAGCCAAGACGAATCAACTGGAGCTATAATTTCAAAACAATTATGGATTCAGTTGAGGACTATGCCAGAAAATGGGCCAAAAAAGAACAGGAGAAAGAATGTGACGTTTTGTCAGAATGGGTAAAAGCTGTGAGGTCATTGGTTTTGAAAAGAATCAATTCTTTGAAAGGCTCAATGAGCACTAAGGCAACATCCATTTTCAGCAACGCTGATGTTGCCAAAACACTGTCCACCTTACATGACAAATATGTTGTTGTACCTGCAGACAAAGCACCAAATAACATCATTTTTGTGTGCAAGAAACACTATATTGACTGTTTGACAGCTGAATTGGGGGTTGGTTGTACCAGCAATAGTACCACATACACGGCTACAACACTGTCTAAGGAGGAAATCATTGACAATCACAAATCTGTCATTTCCTCCTTCGGCCTTTCTGTTGGTGGCAGTAATGATGACATTCCATCCCTGTATTGGATTCCTAAATTACATAAAAATCCATACAAACAGCGCTTCATTGCAGGGTCATCCAAATGTACAACTAAGCCTCTTTCAGTTCTGTTAACTTCAATACTTACGGCAATAAAATCCGGCCTCCAGAAATATTACGATTGTTGTTATTCTAGAAATGGTGTCAATCAAATGTGGATCCTGAAAAAAATCGAAAGAACTGATGGAGATTCTTAACTCTAAATCAGTTTCATCTTGTAACAGCATCAAAACATTCGATTTCTCCACACTTTACACTTCTTTTCCACATGAACAACTGAAATCGCGATTGGCACAGCTGATTAAACGCAGCTTTTTCAAAAAGAATGGAAAACGCAGGTACAAATTTCTTGTAGTCGATTATACCAAGACTTACTTTGTCATCAATGAGTCTAAGAAAAAGAACCAATTTACAGAAGACCAAATAATCGACATGCTCAACTTTCTTATTGACAACATACAGATGGGTCCAAACCTAACCTGTACAAAAGTGAACCGGGAGCAAACATGTAGTTTACTTTTCTGGTTTGGTTTGGTTTGCTTGACCAAACAAAATAGCAAACCACAGTTTACTCAAAGCAAACCGTGGTTTGCTTTTTCAAGTTTGGTTTGGTTTGAAAAGCAAACCAAACCAAACCAGGCGGCTAGTTTGGTTTGCTCTGACCAAACCAAACTTTGACGCTGGTTTGGTTTGCTCTGACCAAACCAAACTAGGGCGCTGGTTTGGTTTACTCTTACCAAACCAATCTAAAATGATGGTTAATATCTAAATCATCATAAATTCTTCAAGTAAAACATATTTGTTTTACGAGAACAAATGTCATAAAATGATGTCGGACGTCGTATTACTTCGATTCTTTGAATTATTTGCGCATGTTCATGGTTTGCTCTAAAAATAGAAAACTTTGGTGCTAGTTTGGTTTACTCATAAAAAAAAAAACAATCTAATATGATGTTAAATGTTTAAATCAGAATTTGTAATTCGAATGAGACATTTAGTGAATAATATTTGTTCATTAAATGAAAAAAATGTGAAATAGTTCGGACATTCTTTCACATCGATTATATGAATCATCTGCGCATGCTCGCGGTTTGCTCAGAGCAAACCAAACCAAACCGAACTAGGGCGCTGGTTTGGTTTGCTTTTTAAAGTTTGGTTCGCTCTGACCAAACCAAACCAAACCAAACCAGCCGTCTGTTTTACTTTTCGAGTAAACATTAAAGTAAACTTTGGTTTGCTAAAGTAAACCAAACAAAGTGAAAAGTGAACTTAGACCAAACTTCTGGTTTGCTTTTTTAGTTTGGTTTGCATACAGGTTAGGTTTGGACCCATCTGTATTTGTTCAGTTTGGTGGACGTGTTTTTCAGCAAACAATAGGGATTCCAATGGGCACTAATTGTGCACCTTTGCTTGCTGATTTGTTTCTTCATTCATATGAAGCAGACTTCTTACAATCTCTTCTAGACAAAAAAGACCATAGACTAGCTCTCTCTTTCAACCTCACGTTCCGTTATATTGATGATGTCCTTTCACTAAACAATTCTCGATTTGATGACTTTCTCCATCTCATATATCCCCAGGAGCTTGAGATAAAGGACACAACGGATTCTAGGAAGTCTGCTTCATATTTAAATCTACATCTAGAAATTGACTCACAAGGAAAACTTTCAACAAGGCTCTATGACAAACGTGATGACTTCAACTTTCCAATCGTCAACTTTCCCTTCTTGTGTAGCAACATTCCGTCCGCTCCAGCTTATGGAGTTTACGTATCTCAATTGATTCGTTACTCCAGAGCGTGCGGGACTTACATCGATTTCCTTAGCAGAGCGACACGTCTGACGCAAAAATTGCTCACACAGGGTTATGCTGCTCCTCGGTTGCTGTCTTCACTCAAGAAATTTTACGGAAGACATCATGCACTTATAGACAAATATGGGATTTCGATCTCTCAGATGAGTGCAGATGTTGGTTTGTCATAGGGTGTTGTTTTGTCTTCCTTTACCGGATTTGACACGCTGAATGGACTATTGGCAACGCGACGGGTGTGCTATAGCAAGCAGGAACTGCTTACTCTTCCGGAGCACCTGAGTTCACTCTTGTTTCGACTGGAGTTCGCGTTGTTGATTGATATTCAGTTATTTTGTGTTTCCATGTTTTACATGTTGTCTGTTTTTGTCCCGTTCTTGTTGGTGTTTACTGGTTTTGTCTCTGCCCTTTCGGACTTTTGATATTCGGATACCCCATTGGTACCTCTGCTTCTTAAATGGAAATAACAATATGCAAGACTATGGGAACATTGGTCAACCTCAGTATGTAGGAAATCAGAATGATGGTGCAATTGTCAGAGCTAGACTGATAAACCACAGATTTGGCAATTAAATTAAGAGAATTTAGAGAATAAAGCTTTGTGTTTATTTGAATTTGTGCCTAGTTAATAGACCCAAAGTATTTCTTTCATTATCAAAGACATTGTTTTCCGAACAAACTCTTACATGTTTGTTTATTATATCTCAAGATTACTTAAACATTAGAACTTTTGACTAGACCTTTGTTATGAGTCTTTTCTTAGATGAAGCGTAGCTTAAAACTTGTCTGGATCTGTTTTGTATTCTGTAAATATGCAGCTCTAAATAAAAAATAAAGTGATATATATTTATATAAATGAAATTAACTACTTTATTCTATACAAAATATGTCTATTGGTTGATATTTGGTTGTTGTGTTGGTAAGTTTAGAGTCATTCCAAGCTGTGCAAGTTGAAATTGAGCTTGTGCTTGTTCCAACATAAGCCTCTGGCGTTCCAAGTCGCGCCTCTCCTTTTCTACTTCCAGTCTTTCTTTCAAAACATTCATCTTATCATTTTCTACCCTATTTCTCTCCTTCAATAAATCAGTCTTAGCTTTCTTCAATTCCAGCACTTCTTTCTCTATTGCCAACCTCTCTATTTCAACTGCCAGTCTAGATTTTTCGGTGTCCAGTAACTGATTGGTGTATTCATTTGTCCGGTCCTGCTCGGGTAATGCTGTTGTAAGCTTACGTTTACTGCCAAACTGAATATTGGGTGTCGTCGAAGAACTCCTATTCACCACATCAGGCAATACTGCATCACTGTTGTCATCTAAATTCAAGAAAACAAGAAAACAAATTGAATATCAACTTGCCTAACATATAACTGGTTTTAGTACTTTAATTGTATTATAATTGTTGCAACCCTTAATTTAAGAGTATACACGATTGATCATTCTATGCTTCGTTTAGGTTTAGAAAGGCTTGGTGATACTGTTTTCATTTTAGTTGTGTTGTTGTTTGTGCTTGGTTATTTTTACTAGAATATACACTGATTTATTGAACATCAGCTACGAATATAAAGAAAGTATACAAAAATACCTGACTCATCTGAAATTTGTTGTAAACTTCTGGAAGTTGAGCACTGTTTAGATATCTGCACGGGACTGTCTGCTGTTATGTCTCCAGTGTCTGTGCCACCATCAATACCTTCTATAGGCGTCTCACCAATTATGCCCACCACCTGATCTTCTAATGGTGTCAAGTCTTCATAGACAGAAGTTCCACTTCCAGTCTTCTTGGCCTCTCTTCGGTTTCTCGCTGCCTTCTTTTTGGTATTGCTCATGTATGTGGTCCACTTTTTCCTGATTTCATCGACAGTCCTTTTGTTGTCAGCGTTGCCAGCATTGACCTTGTTACATATGGATTCCCACCGTTTCTTTTTTGCACTGTTTGTAGATACATTTAACATCTTACTGAATAGAATGTCTTTGTGTTTTTCTACCTCAGAGAGAAGTGTCTGTATTTCAGTTTCAGTAAAATTTGGATTTCTCTTCAGCTTTGCACTCATGGCTTACATCAAAATTTGTATCGAGAATACCTAAACAGGTATTGTTAGTTTCTAAATATAGCACTACTGTACATACATGTAAAGTTTGTCCATTTAAAGGGTATATATACTTACCCATTAGCTTTCATTCGGCAGTTGTAATAATGTTTTTGAAATAATATTTGAATGAACCCAGCTTTACTGATAATATATGACTAAATGATAATTTTTATTTGTAAACATTTGTTAAAAAATTAGTTAGATAACGAATATATGGTTGCATTTCAATAGATTAAATAAAATACCATTCATAAGCTTAGAATGTTACCATTTTGGAAAATAAGAATCAAAAAGAAATGAATGATGTATATTAGTAATAAAGAATAATTTTGGTTAATATATAAAAAATGATTCTTGCATGAAAACGAAAATTTCATACATCATATTATGTGTTATGAATAGGACCATCCTAAAATGAAGTTAGGATGGTCCTATGTACGCATGTCCTAGGATGGCTTCGTTTTACATCCTAGGACACGTCCAAAGATGATCCTATCGGCATCCTATTTTTGGTCCAAAGACATTCCTTAGGACATACCTTAGGACAGCTTCATTAACCCGGCCCCCGGTTCCCATTTGAACGTCACATCGGTTAGCTCGCATATAATTCTTTTCTGGAAATGTCGTTGATTAGATTTTGAAAGGTGCGAAATTTTCGCTTCAAACACTCATATCTCCTTTATTTGTCAACGGATTTTGATCGATTTTTTTTTGTGTTGATCTTAGAAAATTGAAAACTTTTAAATAAGATCAAGTTGTTATGAACATTTTAGTTGCACTTTACGGAATTATTTGCTATTCTATTTTAGTTGGACAAGAAACACGAGAGGATCAAATTGACGTTACCTCCGTTTATACAAAACGAGGAGAGAATCTTAATTTTTCCTCGCAAAATATTTGGGGTAAATGCAAGGGAATTTTTGGACGCTGCAAAATTCAATATGGATTTAGAAAGATAAAATCAGGACAAGCAATGCCTGAGGAGAATAAATGCTATATATCATGGAACAAAACATTTTTGAAAATGATAGATTTTATCTTTTTTGGTAAGCATGTATCGTTTTATTTAATAAGTATATTACATATAATAACTCCTAAAAAATAAGGGATTACCTGTTGTAAGTATCTGAAATCAATGTTTTTAGACGTGCGTGTATGACTCTGTAAATATCTTCGTATCTAGTAATCGATATCTGGTTTACTTTAGACTTGCAGTAAATAGAACAGTCAAGTTGGTTTCTTATTCCGTATTCCTTATTCGACATTCAAATATCGGATTAGTAACCAGTTACTTATTCGACATTCAAATTTTGAATAAGGCAATGGTTACTTTATCGACATTCCATATTTCGATCCTTATTTTAGGATATGCCTCTGGCGAATATCGAATAAGGAACTGGTTTTTATTCGACATTAGAATTTCAAGGAATTCGCAACTTATTAGATATTTCATGTTAAGATATGTTTCTGACCTTTCATTGTTCCTTTTCGTAAGTCAAATCGAAAAATAAGTTCTTAAATCCAATTTGTTATCATACTTGAATAGCTTTTTGATAAAAGGAAAAGAGAACAATAGTTTGTACAAAAAGAGAGATAATTATGTTTAAATAGCACTTTAAGAAGAAAAAAATGAAAATGCATTTGTTAAAGAATTGTAACTTTTTGCTAAAGTATTTTTGTAGAATTGTTTCAATTCAAATAATCATTAATGAAAATGAAATGAGTTGTTCCTAATATCCACAAGCAATATTGTTCACATTTTGATTTCTCTTGCTTTGAGTTTTTATAATAACTTTCACTAAAACTGTTGGTAATATCCCAACCAGTTCAAATAATCATCCATCATGTTAATGAAGGTGAAATGAGGAATGTTTATAAAAGAATTCAACTGCCGAAGGTCGTTTGAAGTGCAACCTACATTTTTTTAGATCCATCATTCCCGGGGTAAATAACGAAAAATAGAACATTTTCTTCAAGTGCAATTTAGAAGTTTTGTATTTAAAGATCAACAGTTCAGTTCAACACTTCTATCTGGTTTATAACATGTATAACTTTCTAAATGTTTATTATTCCATGCGGTTAAGAGTTTCAAAGTTTTCACAACTGTAAAAAATGCTTTATTTATCTAGGAAAATTCATAAGGACTTCATTAAGCAATTGGTGAATTTGTGAATTTTCTATCGGTTGCAATAATGGTCATCTTTAAAAAAATGGGAGAAATTAGGAGGGCCAAGTTTTAAACTTTTTAATGAATGAACATTGTAAAATGCTATTTTATTACATTTATTTTTTCTCTCTGAATCACATTTTTAGTTGTTAAGATTAATGGATTTGAAAATATATTTTTAGTTGGAGTCGCTAATTCACATCTAATTGAAACCATTAAAAGATACCATCGTTTTAAAAATTTCATTTTTAACTTACAAGATATTGCGTGTTAAAATCAAATTGTTCCCTCTAATCCTGTTGTTACCTTTTTTTTAGTTAATGTAACAATTATTGTTAGCGACCACAGAGTCATCTGCCTACCTGATGACGTAAACACGAAATGTATCTTCAAATTGGAGATTAGGGACAATGTAACACGTCAAAAGGTCATAGGTCAATATGACGATAAACTCAGCTTACCAATATTTGAGGATGTCCTCTCTTGTAACAGTGTTTTTGTGTGTACTAGCTGCACGAACTTGGATGGAAAAGAAAAAGATGGTTCAATGATCATGGAGACGCCTTATACATGTCATGGTATGAATTGATCACGTTAGATTTTTGCGTTCAGGTCTACTTGCAGATCATTTATTTTTTGGTAGAGCACCTCTGATGAGTCTTGAATAGACGAAACGCGCGTCAGGCGTAGCAAAATTTATTGTCTGGAACTTCGTTGTCATTTGTATTTCAATGCCTTTTTTTAATATCATTCGTCTAGTTGAATAATTTGCTACCCACTTTTTTTTTATTAAAAGCTCATTAGTCAATATTTCAAAGGCCAAACACATGAGAAAATGAAGACACATCAAAAACTCTTATAAAATGGATCATATGCCAAATGCAAAATTAGTATAATGACAAATAACAATTGCTGGAAATAAATTCTTGAAGTTGAAATAATTTAGTAATTTAATATGAAAATCTTTTTTGTTGAAGCTAAACATTCTGAGTCCTTAAACACTTAAAGCAAGGCATTTTTAAAACAAAACAAAAAACAAACAACGTAGAGTGTCGTTGTATGTTCAATGCCAAAGTATAGTGCACACCAGTCAACTGTTGCATACATGTATTTAATGAAGGTACCTACAAAATTACCAAACTTAATCTCAATGTCCAAGAGAAAAAACAACAAGAGAAAAAACTACACATAAGGCATACCAAAAAATATAAATTGCGATGCTCCTGACTTGGCACAGTCATTTCAAATGAAATGGTAGGACAAACTAGGTTTTATGACGCGCCAAACTTTCTTCCTAATTGTGATCTTTGAGTCCAGTAGAAACACAAAACACAACACGGTTGTGAAGACATAATACGAATAAGGAGGTGATCATGTCAGTACAACAATCAGCCAACCACCAATCTAAACAATCACTTACTATAATGTAAAATATAATTATGATTTTTTCCACAAGTGGCTGATAAAGAAGGAAGGATTTTTAGAGACTGCATGGGCGTTTCTATTGTAACATTTGTGTGAAAGTCGGTGACATAGTCAAAGGTGTCGTTTCGGAAAAAAAAACGAAATTAATTTACTATATTTTTAAATAGCAAAACTCATATTTCCTCCAGCAAATCAGATCCATTACCTGACTGAGGATTGTAATGTGACCGTTTCTATACTGATATTCAGTAATCTCGAGATTGAAGACGTGACACTCTTTGGTGTAGTGCATGATGAAACATATGATATGGAAATGACTAACATTGTTTGGAATGAACAATATCTTAAGATGACTACAAAATCCCCAGTTGAAAGCAAGGTTTCTAACATAAATTTCCAATTAGAAGTTAATCAAAACATCGAGTACTACTTCTTCGTGGCAAGAAACCAACTTGTTGAGAACAGCTTCAAATTTATGATTAAACTAAAAGGTAAGTTCTAATAAAGAATTCCCTGGCAAACCTAAAAACTAACAATGTACATTGATATAGTGTATTTCCTGTAACGCTTCAACAATAACAAAATAGTCGTTTTATAACCTTAAATGATAGAAAATAACGTTTATTATACGTATTGAAATTCTTATCTGACTTTAAATTCCATTTACTACAAGAACGGTCAAATTCTAATTTACAACTTAAAAAATTACTCTATACTCTTTGTTTCCAGTATTCAAAGAAATGAAGTATTAGTTCAGTATATTCATCTTGCTATTAATTAAGTACAATCAAGTAAAATGTGTCCAGTGTCCCGTAAAACCAAATATTAATACACAAGAGATAACTGGATTGGCCTTAAAGATAAACTACTGAAACTGAACTTGAACTCTTTTAATAACTGACCAATTTACATGTTCAGTGTAAACAACACTTGATAGATTTTGTCCGCTCGAGAGAATTTTGGCTTTACGTCTAGTGATTTCTTTTTTGTAAGAACGTTTTTTATATGGCCTTTATATACAGTATTATTTTTTATTTAGATAAAACGTTTATGGATCCTGAGAAAGATTTACCAGGGAACATTTTTCATGTAAGTTTGTTCGGAAACCTTATACTTGGTCTCCTTTTATTATTCACAACTTCCTGCTGCATTATAAGATGCTTCTCATAAGATGCTTCTCAAGACGAACACAAAATCAAAATGATACAAATAATCGCAACGCTGATCCATATCACCTTTATGACGAAATAGGAACATTGTATGGTGGGAGCACGTTTCAACACATCGACAACCATCAAAATGAAAATGTCCATGAAAGAACTATGCCAGAAATGAGTGTTGAGGTGAATCAAAATATTCAAGGGAACGAAAATGAAGGCCTCAGACAATATTCGGAGCCCAGGCAAGGCCAAACAATTCAACAACCTGTTCAACAATTAGAAATAACTCGTCAAGATGTCGATGAAGTCGTCGTTATTGAAACAAGAGATGGGTACCTTGTTCCGAATCAACCGATTGTGCAATCTGTGCATCGTCCCTTGTGTTCAAGTCAAACCAATCCGAAAACCTTTGCCTGTCTGAAAAATAAAACCTCAAAAGCACCTGGAAATGATTGTGTTGTGCAAGAAGATACGTGTAGTCAAACAAACATTCCTGTGCATTTTGCTCCTTCAGAAACCAGTCAAAGAAACAACCAAAATGAAATGCACTTTGATCATGAAGACTTAAGACTTGTAGAAAAGGGTGGATATCTGGTTCCTTCGTCATCGTCTACAAGAAAATATTTGAATCAAAGTGCTACACATGTTTACATACCACAAAATGCTTTAACCAGTGGCAGTGGACAACATATGTTTCAGGAAAGGGACAGATACCTTGTTCCATCGCCCCAATCCTCTTGTAGAAATCAAAAACAAAATGTTATGCTCAATAGCCAGATGTCAATGCAAGATAAACTTGTTAGGCCATTAGACGTGCCTATATATGAAGCCGAAGTTATAACGAAAATTAGTGACAACAACGAACAGCTTAAGAGTACTGGTTCTGTAAGTGAGTACATAAGTATGGATGGGTATGTTAAAAAGAACAGAGAGTCAACAAAATCTCTTAACACTGACATTAAAAAAACTGATAATTGTAGTAAGGATATGTTTTCAGTCAGCATGGCATCAGACCAAAATGATTACAAATGCAAAAGGATCGATAACGAGCGCTCGTTTGATAAAGATAACGTCTCAAAAGAAGACAGTGAAAAAGAAGGGACGAAAATAGACCGTAAGTGTTCGATTGCCATCAGCATGGTTTCTGAAGAAGATAAAATTGAAAATAAGAAAATCGACGGCATGCCCTTTTTCACGGGAAATGACATGGTTTTGGATGATGAAAATGATGAAGGTTATAGCAGGCACTCATCTTCGTGTGGCGATGCTTTATCCGAAATTAAAAATGAAAACACAAATAGCCTAAATGAGAATTCAAGCAATGTTTACCTTTCGCTGCTCTTCGATAGAAACGAAGATCGACCTTATGACACATGTAAAACTTCAGACCAAGAAATATCAATAGATGATTCTGAAAGTATATACGTCAATATGAAAATATAAGATTTTGTCATGCATTTTGAAATTTAATTGCAGTTTTTCGACAGTGTTAAATTTGATGCTATTATGCAACTTGATAAATACACTAAGATAAAAAGATTTGAAATAGTTTTAGCTTTACATTTTGGTCAATACGCTTTTTTGCTTGTCCCTCCTTTATTTTGTATTTTAATATTGTACACAGCAGAGCAAAGAAGCAAAGGGGCACCAATGGGGCATTCAAGCTTCAAAAGTCTGAAAACTAGTAAACAAGAACGAGAACAGCAGGAAAAACACAAAACATGAAAATCAAAAAATCTGCAAAATAGAAATAGACAACAAATAGAATTTTTTTTTGTAATATAGTAACAGGATTTGCTAAAAGTTTTTTTTAATGTTACCAACTTGTGTAGCACAGCATTTTTTTATTGAACAATAGTGTATTTGTTCATTTGGTGTAAACATGCTCTCATATTATTTTTTGTGTTCGTTTTTTATTTCTACTTAATTTTCTTAATCTCATTAATAAGCTTCTCATATTTATATGGAATGTGGTATTTAAAAGTATTTTACTAGAGCGCCTAGTATGAAAGGACAATTGTGAAATTTGCCAATTGAAATCTCGCCAGAGGTGTTTTAGTAAATCAGTTCAATTCCACGTCCTATATTTTATGATCATGCATTTGTCGGGCTTTTTAGAACTTTATTGTAACTTTGAATTTCACATTGCCATACGGCATTCAAAATCACGCTTAAAACAATGGGGACATATATTTTTTTTTGTGGACTATTCATAGACGTTATCAAATTTGTTATAAAACATCAAAATAAATACAAACAAATGTACTGAAAATTATGAGTTTTACGAGAAATTTAAAGCTGAATGACTCTCAAATCACACTCAAAGTGTCCATTTTACAAGTACAACGTGTGACTACAATGCATTCATCAAGTATATACACTTATCACTAAGGACAACAGTTTAACCACTTTAAAACACTTAGAATATAAAACATTCATTTATATAGATAGCCTAATTTCATAACAATCATTTTAAAAAAGTATATTTACGTTATTCTTGAACATAAATATATTATCTTATTTTCGCCTGCTGGCTCGTGAAAATATAAACACGGGAAAATAAAACCTCGTAAAAAGTATATGTAAAGTATATACTCGCATATAAATAGTCGCAAAAAATGAATTCTGATATTATTTTTTTAGGTATCCAAGAAATTTAGCTCCCGCCAAAAAACTCATGCGGTACTTAGAACAGGACTGCAAAATTAAGCACCGAGGATATTGACTATGTAAAGTAAAATAAAAGAAACCTGGGCGCCATTTTAAACTGCGATCGCTAATTAATTATTTTTAGCGTGCTCATTATCCCAAGCAAAATCGCTTCATGAAACTGTGCTCATGTGTTTTAAATTAATTTGAATTTAACCATCGGAAATTTTAACGACAAAAAGTACTTGTATTAAGATTTATTGGTTAATTCGTGCCAGTCAAATCTGGCAATCAGACTTGTGATTGCCCTAGGGACCTTTGGTTCAATAGCAGCGGTTATGGACCATGTGGTTTAATAATAACAAAATATGTGAGAAAACATAACCACTTATTAAGCTCACATAAAGAAGTTCCGCATAGATACACAACTTTTTATGTAAAGTTTGTTTTAGTAAGGCATTGAAATAGAAATATTTTGTCCGGTAAAGAAAATAGTAAACAAGCTTACACATTTGTTTGTATTGTTTTGTATCTTTTCCTTTTAAAATTGAAATCATCAAAACTCAAATGACAAAAAAAAATTTTTACACGGGCTCACATCATTAGAGACAAAATATTTCAGATCAGTATAAAAAGTCACACCATAATAAAAATAAACCATGCAATACTCATATCTATTGTATAAGATAATTTGGTCAAAAATATGAAAATCAAATATAATACATGTTATCAATACTGGTTTTATTAAATCATGTGGTTCTGGAAGCTCGACTGCTAAATGTACTATCTTTTGTTTTATTAAATATTCAAAACATACAAACATCATATTTTATCTTGATACTTTATTATTGAAAATAAATATGCATTTACAATTGTTTGTATGTGTTCTATGTAGAATTCGTTTTTAATGAAGCAGAGATACCAATGGGTTATCCGAATATCAAAAGTCCGAATGGCTAGAGACAAAACCAGTAAACTTAAACAAGAACGGGATAAAAACAGACAACATGTGAAACATGGAAACATAAAATAACTGAATATCAATCAACAACGTGAACTCCAGTCGAAACAAGAGTGAACTCAGGTGCTCCGGAGGAGTATGCAGTTCCTGCTCGCTATAGCATACCCGTCGCCTTGCCAATAGTGTCAAATCCGGTAAATAAAGGTAATAACAAAACTACCGAACTTGAATGATCAATCTCACAGTCCAGAGAAAACGACAAAAACGAATCAGTCATACCGGAGAATTGATGGATCGCAATGGTCCTGACTTGGTACAGGCATTTCAAACGAAATGGTGGGTTAAACCAGGTTTTATGGCGCCAAAACTCCCTCTTTCATTGCGATCTTAGGATCCGGTAATGACCATAGAACACAACATAGATGTGAGACACAATAGGGATATTGAGGTGATCATCTCAGTACAGCAGACCAGTCAAACACTAACTAAAACAATTAACCACCATATCTTTTAACTCAATTTTGAACATTTCTACTAGTGACTGATAACGAGGAAAGATGTTTTTTAAAAGTAAAGGAAGACAAAACAAAAACCTATGACAAACCAACATCTGCACTCATCTGAGAGATCGAAATCCAATATTTGTCTATAAGTGCATGATGTCTTCCGTAAAATTTCTTGAGTGAAGACAGCAACCAAGGAGCAACATAACCCTGTGTGAGCAATTTTTGCGTTAGACGTGTCGCTCTGCTAAGGAAATCGATGTAAGGCCCGCACGCTCTGGAGTAACGAATCAATTGAGATACGTTAACTGCATAAGCTAGGGCGGACGGAATGTTGCTACACAAGAAGGGAACACAT